>CAIGRP010119018.1:0-39249 GCA_903798385.1 Fraxinus cuspidata
AAAGGTATGGACATTTTGCACAATGACATTGAAAGGTATGGACATTTTATGCTATTTACCCCTTATATTTTTATCATTTTTTAAAATTTTCATAATTGCACACATGTATAATGCGTATTTAGTTGAGTATTAATACCCTTTTCCGCTACTCCCTCCTCCGAGCGCCACCCCCGCCGCCTACTAGATGGAGGTTTCGATTCCTCATCGTTACTTTAATTCTTCTACCTTAACCCGAGCTTGCCTGTCCAGAACACGATTTAACTTCTCTCACCCGGTTCTTCTCCCCGCACGCCTGCGTAAGTTGCGTCTACTCCAAACCCTCACTCCAATAATGGACCCTCGCTCTCTCTCAACAATCCCTCACGCCTTCGATGCAAATGGGTCTCCTTCGATGACGAAAGAACTGGGTAATTACTTGTCTAAGTTCAATATTTTTGGCGTATCTTTTTGTAATGGTTGATCCTTAACACCACACCAATTACACACAACTTGGATTAATAAACTCAAATGACAAATGGAATTTTATTGCTTCTATAATAAACGGTAACAGCAGAAGAAGAAATTACAGAGGAATTGATGAGAAGAAGAATCCAATTCACATCACACTTTCTCTATTTTCCTAATTACTGCCATATAACCAACTAGCAAGGAAGAAAACGTGAATGCTAAGAAGGAAAAACGTAGCTGACTGATAGAATTTGATTACAACTCAAACGACGCCGTTTACAACCCAAAACGACATTGTTTATTCCTAAACTAAAACAACGCCGTACTGAATTTGAAAATTGGTTGTGACCGTTAGCCCTCTTCTTCCTCCCTACGTGGCTTGCGTCTGCTTCTCTTCTTCTTTTGCCGCCACTTCCATTGATCCTCTTCTTCTCCTTCATGACATCCCTACCCCTTAGACCAACCTTGTCCCCAAGGTTTAGATGATTGAGGGACATCACTCTCCTTTGGTTCTGGTAATTCAAAAACAAGTACCTCTTTCTCGCCAATTTTCTTCTTCAGTGATACATGAAAAACAAGATGAATGTGAGCTCCAGCAGGTAATTCCAAATGAGCACTTATTCCTCTTAGCATAAAGTTGGTGTTCCTTCGGTAACTTTAAAACCTCACATACGTGCATGCTGTGGGTCTCTAAGTCCTCGCTATAAACGAATATGTCATCAAAGAAGACCAACACATATTTCATGAGTTGTTCTCTGAAAACTTCATTCATCAAGCATTGAAAAGTGGCATGAGCATTTGTGAGTCCAAAGGGCATTACCCTGAATTCATAGAGCCTTTCATGTGTTTTAAAAGCTGTTTTGTGAATGTCTTCTTTAGCAACCCTGATTTGGTGGTACCCTGCTCTCAAGTCTATCTTAGTAAACCATTTTGCTCCTTTTAATTCATCTAGTAGCTCATCAATCAGAGGCATAGGATACTTATCTTTGACGGCCAGGCTATTTAGTTGCCTATAATCTACACAAAACCTCCAAGTACCATCCTTCTTCTTGACCAGTATTACAGGAGATGCATAAGGGCTAGTGCTTGGCTGAATTATTCCACTCTCCTTCATCTCTTTAACCAACCCTTCAATCTCTGTTTTTTGTATATAGGGGCACCTGTATGGCCTCAGTTTGAAGGGTTGTGCCCCCTCCTTAATTGGTATGTGTGATCGTTAAACCTGAGTGGAGGTAAGCCTTTTGGCTCAGAGAAAACCATTGGAAATTCGTCCACCAGTGCTTGAATTTCAGTTGGTACTACTTCTGGCCCCTTGTCAACACTTATGTCAATTTGTGCTATCACTCCATAAGTTTGACCCTTGAACCAGCTCCTTTCCTCCTCTTATGTCATCATATGATACTCTTTATTAACAACCTCCTTACTTAGTTCCAACTTGGTACCACCATGAGTGAAGGTTATACTTCCTTTGCAAAAATCAAAGAGCACAGGGTTGAACTGGCTCAACCAAATCCTGTATCCTCCAGGTCAATGGGTTCCAGATGGCATCACTTACTAATTTTACCCCACCTGCTACTGTCACATTCACTGGATTAATCGATTGCATTATACAATTGAAGTTCCTGGCCAAGTGTTCATCAATAAAGTTGTGGGTACTCCCATTGTCAATGAGGATGGAAACCCTCTTGTTCTTAATGCTCCTTGGGAGTCTAATAGTTTAAGTTCGATTGTTGCCCATCAAGGCATGAATTGAAATCTCCATTACTTCACTCAATTCGTTCTCTAATTTTTGCTCTCCCTCCCCTCCAGGTAGTTCTTCATCTTTCCCTTGTTCCTCCTCATCTATAAGTATGAAGTTCAGCATCCTATTCCGGCATACATGGTCACGTGTGTATTTCTCATCACACCTGTAGCACAACCACAGTTCTCTCTTGGTTTGGAAATCGAAAGGTGTAATAGCTTTGAACGTCAAGGGGTTGCTTGGGTTTTTTGTATTTGGTTCAGTATGTGGTGTATCTTTATGGGTAGTTCAAGTTGGTTTGGTATCAGGAGGGGTCCATTTGGTAGCGCATAAGGTTTATAGGTTTTTGCTCCTTTATTTATGGTTGTAATGGTGCTCTCCTGCAATAGAGTCACTTCAAAAGCTTTGGCTAAGGTTGTAAGCTTAATGATTTTCACCATAGATTTGATCTCCTCCTTCAGGCCACTAGTGAAAATAGATATGTAATAGGATTCAGGTAGATGAGGCAGTGATAACATCACCTCAGATTTCAGTTCTTCAAATTGTTCCTGATATTCAGCAATAGATCCCTTCTGCCTTAGTTTGTTGAACACTTCAATTACTTCTTCAGCTGTGTTTTCTGCAAATCGTCTACACATTTTAGTGGAAAATGTACCCAGCATCTGGAAAGCTGGTTATAAACCCATGAAACCATATATCTGCTTTTCCCTTCAAATACACAGCAATGCCCACTTTCATCTCCTCAGGCACTTAGTGGATCGAGAAATACTTCTTAGCCTTCTTTATCCATTCTCTAGGGCCCTCCCCA
Organism: Fraxinus cuspidata; assembly: GCA_903798385.1. Classification (NCBI taxonomy): domain Eukaryota; kingdom Viridiplantae; phylum Streptophyta; class Magnoliopsida; order Lamiales; family Oleaceae; genus Fraxinus; species Fraxinus cuspidata. Next base: position 2,997 of record CAIGRP010119018.1, read on the forward strand.
CTAAATTTTGGAAAATCAACCTTAGGGATTTCTGTATTCAACCTGTAATCTTCCTTATTGATTCCTTGCGAAGAAGAATTCCCTGTCACAGTTTTTAGCACTCCCCCTCCGACAAAATGGGAGTCCGGTGGCCTCTACTTGTATCCCTTTGCCATTTCCTTGAGGTGAAGAATTTCCAAAACTAACTGATCCTCCACTCATCTTAGCCAACTCCCCACAATATTTTCATATTTTTTTTGTTGATCTCCATCATTAACCCTTCGAGTGTATCATGTCTGCCACAGAGATGCTTCATAGCTTGGTCCGTGCTTTGATAGGCTACACCCATCTCGCCCAGCACCTTATCAATCCTTTTAATCTGCTCTTCTTGGCTCTTGTTTCGGGTTTCCATTTCTCCCAGCTCATGTACTGCTCTGATACCAAATGTAATGGTTGATCCTTAACACCACACCAATTACACGCAACTTGGATTAATAAACTCAAATGACAAATGGAATTTTATTGCTTCTATAATAAACGGTAACAACAAAAGAAGAAATTACGGAGGAATTGATGAAGAAAGGGAAAGAGCTAGAGGAAAGCTTGGAGAAGAAGAATCTAATTCTCATCACTTACTTTATTTTCCTAATTACAACTATATAACCAACTAGCAAGGAAGAAAACATGAATGTTAAGAAGGAAAAACATGACTGACTGATAGAATTTTACTTGTTAAGATTTTTTTGGATTTTTGGTGGTGATATTAATTGTTGGGAGATATAGGTGGAAGAGTTGGAGAAGTGAAGAGAGTTACGAAGGAGACGAATGTACACGTGAAGATTAATCTGGATGGTAATGCCGTGGCTGAAAATAATACAGGAATACCATTTCTGGATCACATGTTGGATGTGAGTTTTGTTTCTTTTTTATTGATTAGTTATGTAATTATTTCGTCAAAAATGATTTGTGTTGAAGGAAGAAACTTTTGGTTTTATACTGTTATATCTATTTCTGCTATGAAAATAATTCACTAAAATTCGATATCAATTTCAATTGGTCTAGCAATGAATCGAACCAGAGCAGAGAAAATGGAATCATGTGGTCGATCCCAAGTTTAGGGGGACAGGGCTTAGTTTTGCTGTAGTAGTGAATAAAATGCTGTGGGTGTGAATTTTATTCTGTGACTATGAATCTGCTTTTGTGCTAATAGTTTGGTTTTTCTTTATGTTTCTTCAGCAACTTGCTTCGCATGGATTGTTTGATGTGCATGTGAAGGCCACCGGGGACACTTACATTGATGATCATCATACCAATGAAGATGTTGCCCTAGCCATTGGATCGGTGAGTTTTGGATAAGTTTACCAGTTCTTTATTACTTAATTTCATGTTCCTCCAACAAATGCTTAGACGTCATGTGGACCTTATGTGCTTGTTTGTTAGAGGGGATTGGTTAGTAGTGGATTGTATTGATGAAGAAAAAGAAGCTAATATCTTGTTCATCATAATGTGTAGTCCAGTCAATTACGTTGTACGAAACATGTATATGTTCTTTGTCTCTCCATTATGTGCTGTTTGTTCTGATATCCGTTCTCTGCTTATGATTATGGACAAGGCATGGGTTTGTAATTCCAGCCCTTCATTAAACAAGAGTTTTCGACTGTATTGACCTTACAACTATTATGGATTTGTTCTTAGTTATTATCCAAAAAGCTACTCTCAATTTTTGGTTGATTTTTAACTTCTATGTTTGTACTTCTCCATGTCTCTGAAAGTCACACAATTGTTCTATCTATAGAGAGTGATTTTGTGGTCCGCTGTAGGTTAAAGTTGCTTGTACTATGTAATGAGCAGAGTGGTTTAAGTTTCTAGAAGCTTTCAACTAGTGTCTTTTACTTGAATAAGTCATTTCTTATTTTCTACCTGAAATTTTTCAGCTGTACATATAGAAATAGACAGCTCAGAATGATTGTCCATGCAGGCTTTGCTACAAGCCCTAGGTGATAGAAAAGGAATCAACAGGTTTGGAGACTTCTCGGCTCCACTTGACGAAGCACTAATACATGTTTCATTGGTATGGTACCAAACCTTCTATGAAGTAACTCTTCCTTCAATTTTATTATTTTCCGTCAAATTAAATTTAAAAAAAAAAAAGTTTCTGCCCATGTGGACTTGGACAATGTAAGGCATAACCTCTCGTTTCAGAGGCATCCTGGAATTCTATTTAATATCATTAAGTGAGTTTGCTGGATAACCTTTATGAGAATGATAGATTACTTCCTTGACTGTCTGTTGTGGTTTCTGTCCAAAGTTATGCTGTTGGTTTAATAGTAATGAAAAATCTAGATATTTGTAATCATTATATTCTTGTTTTAACATATTGTAGGATTTATCTGGAAGACCACATTTGGGTTATGATCTACACATACCGACAGAGAGAGTTGGCACTTACGATACTCAGGTATTTTGAATTTTATGTTTACTTTGATATTTATGGGTGAATTTATTTGAAATTTTCTTAATATTTGCTAACATGATTTTATTTGTGCCGGTGGTTCTGAAACTAGTGTTATCAGCCAAATTCGACCTGCTTTTATTCTCAATTTTTCTGAACAGAACTATGTTAAGAGTGTTTGACTGCGACCATGTTTTGTTGTTTTTAGCTGGTGGAGCATTTCTTTCAGTCCTTGGTCAATACCTCTGGAATGACACTCCACATACGGCAAGTAAGATTGTGCGACTCATTTTCCATCTTCAGTGATGGTTATGCATAGAGATGCTCTTTTGTTACAACTGATGGTAACAATTTTTTGACATGATTTCTTATGTTCACAGAAAAAGTGAAAACACCTTAGATAATTTACTTATCTTTTACCTGAGTGGGACAGGTATACCAAACTGGTTATTGCATAGCTCATACATATTGAAGAGCTGTGTGTGTTTGGCCAAGCTAAAAGTTATCTTCTAAGTAAATAAGTTTTAAAGTAATAAAATTTTTCTGTTGATAAAAATTAAAAATGAGTAGATTATTTCTTTAAATATTAAGGTAAGAATTGCTTGCAAAATGATTAACCTTTTTTTTTAACTAAAAGTAACTTGTTCTAAGATGTTTGGAAATTACTTCCTATTTAATGCGTACAGTCTGCAGGCATGTACTATGTTTTGTTATGATTTGATGAGCTCTTGGCCCATATGCTTATTATCTTAAGTTGTCCACATGGTTTCATGTTATAATTCCGAATGGAAAAAGCTCGCCGGGAGAAATTCTCACCATATTATTGAGGCAACCTTCAAGGCTTTTGCAAGGGCTCTGCGGCAAGCTACAGAATACGATCCACGCCGTCTCGGAAGTGTGCCAAGGTTTGAATTTATTTTATGAATTATTCTACTTGTACAAAATTAATGACAGATACGCAGGTGTATACGCTGCATTGGCTGTTTCAAAACTTTTTTTTTATCTATGACCCAATGAATGCTTGCCACCTGTGTATGTGTAATGCTATCTGTACATTTCTTCTGTACACGTAGCATCTCTCTTATTTTATTTACTTAAGAAATTTGTATAGTTTAGTTGCCCCAAGAGTTGGGATAAAAATAGCAGGACAGAGCATTATGTGGACTTTTAAGTGCATTTCTAGTCTCGTACTGGCCAGTACAATGAAGTTAAGAACAAGATTTTGGCTTCTTTAACAGTGTCCAACATTATTCAATCTCCTACCAAAAATGCACTTAAAACTTATAGCGTGCATAGCTGAGAAAGTAATCACAGGCGTGCAACATTTAGTGGTGTTGATTCAAATATGTAGATTATGTGAGCTTAACACAAACTTTTCTGTTTGCAGCTCCAAAGGGGTTCTTTCGCGTACTTGATTCTCACTCACAAGTCACGCCGAAGGGGGGATTAAGGTTAGCAAGTTGATATTATAAATTCTTTCGAGTAGAATGCAACAAGGTTTTTCTCATCTCATCTCCTCTTTGCAGATTGCTGTTGTAATACAAGTCGGAACTTATCAGATCCGTTGCTATTTTTGCTGGTACACTGAAATGTGTTCAAGATGTTGAACTTGAAAACAAAATATTTTGTATTATTTCGGGTCCTCTGAAACGTAATACGCTTGTTGTACATTACTTGCAATAAAGTTTATTGAGATAAATTAATAGTTTGTGAAATTCTTCATTCTTCATTTAGCATCGTGCACCTCATATGCTGTAACACATTTTAAGCTACATTGTAGTTTCATATCCTGTTTGGCAGGGATCAGTAATTAATTTTAATCACATATTTAAATATAGAATTCACAATTTTTCAATCACATGTTTCATTAATTTTTATTAAAATTTATTAAAAAATCGATTTTAATTACCATGGGCTTTATAAGCAAATTAAAAAAATGCTTTCTAGTGGTAAAGCTTGTTAGAAATGATCTCCTATTAAAGAATTTTAATTTTTTTTCAATTTTTTTTTTCAAATTTAAATTGTATTGAAAAATAAGAAATATATATTAAATACATAAATAGGGAACTAAATGCAGTATTTTATACCTAAGCCCCTTCTGGTCTCCCAATTCCTAATGAATATAGATAAAGCACTTCTAAAATACTATTCAAGCATATTTAAATGCAGTTTTTGATTTCGAAAAGTCTCGTCAAATAGACATGTAATGAAGATTGAATGCAGATAGAAATTCACAATCGTCCAATCAAGTTTCGAGATATTTGTTACTATACATGTCTAAATTCCACTCATATTTGAACCAAGAGTGTGATGGATAGATGACGGAGGATATATAAATTTTGTTTGAGCCCCATTTTTTTGAATAATAATAATAATTGTAATAGTGATTTTTTTTTTTTAAGAATGTTACTAAAATCTAAAAAATTTGGGGTTAGCGTGTAAAATTATTTTAGTGGGAGAGTGTGATTAAGAATGAATTTGGGGGGAATGGGACTCAAACGGAGGCATACACGGAAGATTAACTCCAGATTATTTGAAAGCTAGTAAAAGGGCGGGAGGAGTTCAAGTTAGTTAGAAATTTGTTGTTAGTTGTTAGTTAGCTAAAGCACTCTGTAATTAACGCATTTAATTCTACTTTTCTCTCAATTTGCATTATCCCCTTTCCCCCATTTTCTAATTTCGAGTTTTGCTATGTGCTATTGGTATCAGAGCCAATCTCCTTGCACCTATGGAACTGAAGAAAAACATGGCGTATAATACAAGGTCCCAAGCAGGTGACGAAGTTGATTCTTGTGGAAAACAACAAAAAGTGGGAAGAATCACAGCAGAAAACTGATAGTTCCACAGCCGAATTAACCAACCTGGTTAGGAACTTACAGATTCCCAGTCCAGTGAACCCTGGTACGTCGACCATGAATCCTTCCCATAACGCACCTCCCATTATTCCCCGCCAATTCAATTCCAACTCATAAACACAATCACTACCATTTCCACCTAACCCGAATCCTAATCCCCAATTATAAACTAATTTTGCAAGCTTCAACAGTGCCAATTACAGCATGCACACCAGGTATTCCAGCTTAGAATTTCCTAAGTTTGGTGGAGATGATCTGTTAGGTTGGATCTTCAGAACTGAACAATTTTTCGAATAGGATGAAACATGTTGACCTCAAAACATGCTACCAACAAATATCGGACTCACCCGTGCATGCGCAAGCTAAATCCAACACGTAAAGGCATATCAACGGTCGAAATTGCTCTAAAGTTGGACATGGAAGAAGCTCAACGACACGAGACATTTCCGTTCGGGTTTCGGCGATATATGGGATATGATTGTGTAATAAGAACAAATCGCTATGAACACGGATTGAAGATTGCAAATCAATATATAAGGGAATAAACGAGTTGCTCCAAATATTTAAAGTTGCATTAGTCCTCAATTGTTACCTGCTGTGGGTATTTATAGTATGACAAACAAAATGGTGACCCTTAGATCAAATTACACGTGGCCTCAAGTGGGGGTTTTTATAGTGTTACAAACGGAGTGGTGATCCTTAGATGAAATTACACGGGCTTCATCCCCTTGGCTGAAGCGTCAAATCCTAGCCATCATGTCGACTTTCAAAGCATTTAATACTCTTACATCTTATTGACAAGACGTCTTACAAATACACTTTTACAGAAGTTATATCAATCATTCAAATAAGATTTCTATAATAAATTCAGAATCCCTGCATCACTAACGAAGGTGGAGCCTCGGACCTACTGGGCCTCGGAAGTCACCACATGGGCATCTTCTACAGCAGGCGGTTCGGTAGGAGTGGGTCCATAACTTCATTAGGTCGGCCACGCGGCAAATGCTAGTTAGCCAGTCATAACAAAACTCCTCCTTCTATGTAGGTTAAGGTAGCTTCTATTCATCTGGAGGGAAGAGCTTTACAATGGCATCAGATGTATATAAACAATAGATTAACAAGGGACCTTCCCTCGTGGGAGGAGTATGTGCAGGCCTTGAATTTCAGATTTCGAATTAATGTGTATGATGATCCCATGGCTGATTTGATGAATTTGAAACAAGAAGGAACATTGAAGAGTTATATGAAAGACTTTGATGTAGCATTGAGCAGGGTCTCCCTCACTGAAGAATACTCCATCAGTTGTTTCATCAGTGGATTGAAATAGACTTTGATGTAGCATTGAGCAGGGTCTCCCTCACTGAAGAAGACTCCATCGGTGGTTTCATCAGTGGATTGAAATCAGAACTCCAAGGAAGGGTAAGGATTTTCATTCCTCAGAATTTGCAACAGGCTTATTCTATAACTAGGCTTCAAGATGTAAATTTGCAAAATTCTGTGGAGTATTACAAGAACCATGTTAAACTACCTAACTACCTGCTAAAGAACTCTGGCATACCTGTCATCAACACCATCAACAAATCCATGACCACCAATCCAAACAGCATATTCAAGCCAAACAACCAGTCTCCACAAAGCCAACCAATCATAACCTTAACTAGAAATCCAAAGGACTCCTTCAAGAATCGAAATAACCCTCCTCTAAAATTAAGTGATACTGAAATAGATGAGAAAAGGAGTAAAGGGCTGTGTTTTTGGTGTTGACAAGTTTTTCCCTGGCCATAAATGTCAAAATAAAAAGTTACACATGATAACAATACAAGAAGCCAGTGGAGATGAGGAGAGTGAATTAGCCAGCATACAAGCAGATAATGAACATGGAGAAGATAATATTGAAGGTCCAAGGGTCTCAGTTTTTGCTATGTGGGGACATGAGGCTGCCAACTCTGTGCAGACTATGAGAGTGCTGGGTATGCACAAGAAAACAAGGTTACACATTTTAATAGATACTAGAAGCGCACATAATTTTTAGATGCCAAGATTTCCAAGGCATTGGGCTGTAAATTGACTGCAATTCCATCTATTAAAGTAGAGGCAGCAGGTGAAAAATAACTTTTGTACTGCAGTCTGCCGACAGTGAGAATGGGAGTTACGAGGTGAAAATTTCAAGGCTGATTTTTATGTAATTCCTTTGGGAGAAACTGAGATGGTTTTGGGTGTACAATGGATGTCTACCTTAGGGTATATCGCATGGAACTTGAGCAAGTTACATATGAAATTCCATGTCAATAACAAGGAGTTGGAGCTAAAAGGATTACAGCAAGCAGAATTCAGGCACATCCCTGAATTCAAATTGATCGAGAAAAGGCCCAGTGAGGTGGATAGAACTATTCAATACTTCCATGTCACAATACAAACTCAATCACCTCTAGAATCTCAGAACAGCCAAGTAAGCATGCTGATAAAGAGGTACAAATCTTGGATCTACAAGTAATTCTCAAGGGGTATGAAGATTTGTTTGTTATACCCACTGAATTACCCCCGCACAGAACTTATAATCATAAAATAGTTTTGTGTGATGAGGCTAAGACTGTTAACATCAGACCATATAAACAGTCTGTTATGCAACAAGATGTAGTGAAAAAAATGGTGGAGGAGTTACTAGTCTGGTGTAATTCAAAACAGCACTAAGCACTAGCTATTGGGTCTTGGAGAATGTCATTTTAGTGAAGAAGGATGGATCTTGGAGAATGTGCATTGATTATAGGGAGCTTATAAGAATATAGTCAAGGACAAATTCCCTATTCCCATTATTGAGGAGCTGCTAGATGGGTTGCATGGGTCCATGATTTTTTCTAAATTAGATTTGAGATCTGGATACAATCAAATCAGGTTGCACCCACCAGATGTCCATAAGACAGCTTTTAGAACTCATGAAGGGCATTATGAATTTGTGGTCATGCCCTTTTGCCTTACAAATGCACCCTCCACATTCCAAGCCTTAATGAATTCTATTTTCAAACCTTATCTTAGGAAATTTGTTTTGGCGTTTTTTGATGATATCTTGGTATATAGTCCAGACATTGAAACTCATACACCATCTGGAAATAGTTCTTTCACTACTAAGGGCCAATAAACTCTTTGCAAATAGATCAAAATGTGTTTTTGGGGGTACTAAGGTTGAGTACTTGGGCCACATTATTTCTGCCCAAGGAGTGTCTACTGACCCTACCAAGATTAGAGCAGTGGAACAATGGCCCATACCTGCAAATTTATAACAGTTGAGGGGATTTTTGGGACTTACATGCTACTACAGAAGATTTATCCACCATTATGGCACCATTGCTAGGCCATTAACTGATTTACTAAAGAAGGACAAGTTCTTTTGGAATGATGCAGCTCAACAAGCATTTCAAGCCTTGAAATCAGCCCGAATCATAACACCAGTACTAGCTCTACCAAATTTCAATGAGAAATTTGTAGTAGAAACGGATGCCTCTACTGAAGGCATGTGAGCTGTCTTGATGCAAAAGGGTCACCCCATTGCTTATTTTAGCTAGGGATTTTCTCCAAAGAAGAGGATGTTGTCGGTATATGAGAAAGAATTGTTGGCTGTTGTATTTGCTGTAACTAAATGGCAGCATTACCTCACAGGAAAGCCTTTCATCATCAATATAGACCATCAAAGCCTGAAGTACTTGGTGGAACAGAGGATAGCCACTGGCAGTCAAGTCAAATAGTTAGTCAAATTAATGGGGTTTGAGTTTGAAATAAGATATAAGAAGGGAAATGACAATGTGGCAGCAGATGCTTTATCAAGGGTTAAAACTGCAGACGTTTATACATTAGCAATTTCAACAATTCAAAATTATCTGTTAGATCAAATTAAATTGAGCTGGCAACAAGATCATTACCTACAGGGAATAATTCAGCAATTGCAGGTCTCTTCTCTTTCCAATTCACCGTACACGTGGCAGAATGATCTTTTATTGTGGAAGGCAGGTAAGTGGTGGGAAATGATGCCAACCTCAAGGCTCAGTTAATCTCCAATTTTCATGACTTCCTATAGCTTGGAACTCAGGCATTTTGGTCACCACTAAAAGGCTGACTTCTGTTTTCTTTTGGAAGGGAATGGAGAGGGATGTTCGTAATTATGTTAGAAGTTGTCAGGTCTGCCAACAGTGTAAACATGAGCAAATAGCTTACCCAGGTTGTTGCAGCCACTGCCAATTCCAGAAGGAGTATGGACTGATATGGCCATGGACTTTATCCCATCTTGGTGGTAGTGGACAGGTTGAGTAAATATGCTCATTTCATTGGCCTTACTCACCCTTTCACTGCATAATCAGTAGCCAAATCCTTCATGAATAACGTATTTAAATTACATGGTATGCCTACTTCAATTGTAGGTGATAGAGACTCTCTGTTCTTAAGCAACTTCTGGTAGGAATTGTTTAAAATCCAAGGAGTCACATTAGCTCATTTTATTGCTTATCATCCTCAGATAGATGGGCAATCTGACGTAGTTAATAAGTGCCTAGAGACTTATCTCAGGTGTATGACTTTCGACCAACCTGGGAACTCGTTCAAGTTTTTGTCCCTTGCAGAGTATTGGTATAATACCAACTTCCACTCAGCAGCACAGACCACTCCAATTGAAATTTTATATGGATATCCCCCACCCATACATATTCCTTACTTCACAAAGACTCAAATGTACAAGCTGTCTATCAGATGTTAACTGACAGGGAAGCCACATTACAGCTCTTGAGGTATCATCTATCTCGAGCTCAGAAAAGAATGCAGCAGACGGCTAATAGAAGGAGGACTGAGAGAGAGTTTCAAATTGGAGATTCTGTTTTTGTTAAGCTGCAGCCTTATAGACAGCACTCTCTTCAAAAGCACACTAATCAGAAACTCTCCCCTCTATTCTATGGACCCTTCAAGGTTCTTGATAAATTGGCAATGTGGCTTACCAGCTGGATTTACCACCTTCTACCAACATTCATCCTACCTTCCATATTTCTCAGCTCCACCCAAGTATTGGTTCAATGGAGTAATTTTACAGTTGAGGATGCTACTTGGAAGTACTTTGATGATCTTACGGATAGATTCCCAGGTCTGACTCTTGAGGACAAGAGTCCTTAAGAGGGGGGCTTTGTCACATGGAATATTAACTCCAGATTATTTGAAAGCTAGTAAAAGGGTGGGAGGAGTTCAAGTTAGTTAGAAATCTGTTATTAGTTGTTAATGGTTGTTAGTCAGCTGTCACTAATTGCCTATAAAGTCAGCTAACACACTCTGTAATTGAGACATTCAGATTGTGAAATAAATCAGAATTCTACTTTTCTCTCAATTTGCATTATCCCCTTTCCCCCATTTTCCCATTTCCAATTTTGCTTTGTGCCAGAATCATATATTTTAAGCATCAGATTCGACATGGAACAAGACTTCTCTGGGGAGCAGTCTCCGGTGGTCAAATGAAGCCTAGAAAGATGCTACTCAATACCTATTGAAACTAAAAGTTCAACTGCAAGAATTTATATTCCACGAAAAAGTTCAAATATTTTGTAGTCCACAGAGGTAATAGAGACTGACTGACTATACACTGATAAAATGAAAAAGAAAAAATGGTACTTTGAACTGGTCGCACTTGATGCATTTAAACAAGTGAATAAAGATAATCATTCTACAAAAATTCTTCTGCTTTGTTTAAGTCGCTTAAGATTTCAGTCATAATCTCCTCTGGAAGGGTAGCAGATGGCCCTGCCTTCGAGTAGAAGCCGGCAAGAGATCTAATGGCCTTCTCAAGCACAACATATGATTCCTGCATCCAGGGATTCAAACAACATAAAATAACGATAATTAACTCAATGAGAGGTAAAACATTGATGTATCAATGTCCTTCTGACTTGTTTTGTACTGCTGAATAATTGACAAGATGTTAACTTCTTTTTCCTTCTTAGTCATGTCCACTATGAATCAGTTCAACCTATCAAACATGTCAATAGTTTATGTTTTTGCAAAAGAATTATCATGTCGTTTTTTGTGTGGGCAATTTGCAACACAAGCACATTCTCTTTTATTTTATTTTTATCTATTTACTTGCTCCATGTGAGGTCTGTGAGTTTTGGGAAAATTCCTTAGTATATATACACCAATAACGGTGCTTTAGGGACTAAGGCTGTGGAGTATGAGAGCAAAGATTTTGGGGCGTGGTTGTGGTTGTGGTGGTGGTCAAGGAAGAGGTAGTGGGGCAGTAAGTGATGGCATGGAGGGGGGAAAGGATTTTGTTGTGGAAGATGACTTCCCCGGTCTTCGGCCCGAGCTGTATGAGGCAGATACTCGTCCCACGTACGGTTCGGACTCCGAGCCCCACCCCAGCGGAGAGTTGGGAAAGCACAAAAGTTTGAAACTGGGAATAATTTCTTCCTCCTGTTCAATTGTGAAGCCAAATTCATGCAGCTGCCCTGTACAATTGATGTTTATGAAAAGAGAGATAAATGGCTGTGGTGGAACAAAAAAGTGTTTTATGTCAAATAAAAATGTTGAAAAGGTGTGTTACTTATGTCATTTTACTTATGACCATTTTAGTAAATTAAAAAATGTTTAAAAGTGTGGTGTAACAAACGAAAACCGTGATGGCAATTTAGTCACCCGACAAAGAAAGCATTACTTATAATCCTTCAATTGACTTTTCTATCCTTTCCAACAAAGAGACAATAATAACCTTCTATTTAACGCAAAGAGAGGCAGTATAAGAACATCTTAACTTATTTTTCTTCTTTAGTATTGCCCAAGTATTATTATCCATTACTCATTACCAAACATACCACAAAAATGGCTGAATAACTCTCTTTTTAAGAATTGGTAACAGATCCATGCCTTTATATATATTTTCCTGTTTACCAGATTTATTTGTAAGTTAAGCATATATCTGCAGCAACAAAAAAAAACACCTACTCGACTATTTTTCATCCTGTAAAAGTTAGTCAAACGAATTTACCTCGTTGACAACTGTCTTTTGCCCTCTCCAACCATTCAGATATTCTCTAATCGACTCCTTTGCCGCATCAGCTGTTCGCCTAAATTTAGCAATATCCTTCGAATCTTCCTTTAATGACTCGCGCAGTGTCTTCACCACCTCTCTCGCTGATTTCAAGTAAGCCTTTGGCAAAACTTTTCCAGATTTTGTCTTCTCATTAGGATCGAACAAGGACTTCATAGTCCCAAGCACCCCATCATTATTATCATCCAAGGCATTTGATTCTTCCTCAGCCCAAGCAGGCAATTCAACTAACTTGCAGGTCAAGTTGAGAAATGCACATGAAGAAATGGCACCACATCCTAAGACAAACTGGCGACGAGGTGATGCATCTTCTGACAAGAACATAGCATGACACCTGAATTGCAGTCTAGCTGTTTTGTAGTGAAAACAAGAGAGCAGTTAAGGACAATGAAAATGGACAACAAGAACACGTGGAAAGCAACAGAAGTAGATGAATAAAACTTCTCTCGAAGTTCAGTAAAATGAATTAAAGCATAACAGAAAGTAATCTCACTATATGCACTGGAAAGGATTCAAACTAGTTCGACAGCAGCAAGTGTGCATGGCTCTCACATTGATGGTGAATCGCTACTTTTGTTTGCCCGCTTTCGTTTCTTTCATTGCTCTTGTAAATGGGAATTACGACTTATCCATGACGGAAGCCATTTTGGGGAGTGAATCATATCATGAAACATAGGCCCCTCTAACAAAGGTACTAAAGCCTTGTAGCTGGTCTTTAAATCTTGGTCTCTGCCTATTGCCGGAATGTGTCACTTACTTATTTCCTCAATTGACTAATCACACTCCTATTCGCACTACCAGACACCCTCAACAAGAGGCATCAAAGGCCCACATCAAAACTTCGAATTTCGACAATCAACCAAACTCAAATTCATGGCAAAGATAAAAAATGCTGCAGAAACTCAAATTCAAGCTACCAATCCTCATGTAATTTCTGGAAATATAACATAAAAAACATAACTTGAACTCACCAGATTTGTGAATATGCCCAGCTGAATTAAAAATGGCAAGTGGGTACATCTTCATTGCAAGAAAAGATGCCATAATTGCTTTAAATCCTAACAAAGTTGAGTGGCAGTTTCTTCTTGGCTCGTTATGCTCAATGAGTCATGATTTATCTACATAAAACAAATTTGTAAACGTTCAAATCTGTCTTTACAAAACAATGTTTTAGAAATAAATAAAACCCACAATTTCAATCATCAAATATCTAGCAGAGCTCAATTATTGAACACAATAACAATTCAAAAATAAATCAAATGCATATAAAGCTCTTAATACTGGTGTCTGAAAATATTTTTTCTTTCAACCAGAGCGTACGCATAATTCTTTTTCTTTTACCTCAGCAGAGTTCAAAAGCGTACGCATAATTCTTTTTCTTTTACCTGAGAGCAGAGTTCAGAAGTGTGCCTTACGGTTTGTGTCCAACAGGAAACCGTCTCAGGATTTCAGTGTGATATTATTTTATCCAAAATGAAAGTGAGAAATTTCAGAAAATCTTCGGGGGTAAATTAGTCATTGCAATTACGGCACTGGCAAATTTTTGTGGTCCGACAAAAAGGTTATTATACTCACCCCGTGCGTTTTTATTTATGCACTACATTTTAATACATTATTTTCATACTTAGGAGATTTTTTATTGTCATTTTTCCTAAAATACATTTTTCTTTATTTTATTTTTAATTATACATTCTTCATTAAAATAATATTACACACAAATCAAGAATTTTTCCTCATTTTTTAAGTATACATTTTCTATCGATCTACTATTTCAAAATACATTTTTAAAAAATGATATGGCTCAAATACCCCCTTATATTTTCGGCATTTATTTTGTATCGTGTTCTTATTTTCAATCATTCAAAATGTACTAATTAATAAAAAACTGAAAACAAGAATACGGTGGAAGGAAAACAAATTTCGAAAATAATTAAAGATGACTAATTATAATAAAATGGGGGTGTCAATATTACTGTCCCAAAAATAATTTAGAAATTATTTTCCAAAGCTTTAGTTTGACAAATATTAAATTAGACAACTATATATATATATATTTATTTATTTATTTCATTTGCAATTTCTTGTAATGTTATTTCATATTGTCAGAAGATTTGATGCATTCTTTTCCCTTTTTTGGCGATAAATTTTATTGCATCTCATGATTTGTAGTCTTATCTATTTTAGTATACGTGCCATATATGATCCGTGAAAAAGCATCATTCCCACTTCCTAAGCATGTACACATTGTTTGGGACTTCGATTTCATTCTAAACCGTTACCTACTTGGTTAGTTTGAGCTGTCGTGATGATTTATTATTTTTTACTCGTGTAATATTAACTTCCATGAACATCTCCAAGTACAACATGCTAGAGGAAAATAAGAATATATGTTCTAACCAGAATTTTGATATAGACACAGAGCAAGCAAGTTTGTTGGCCACTTGATTTCTATCTCTTCGGATAAAGCGACACCTGTCGTAATTTGTTTCCTCGAACACAACACAGGTATCTTGAACTTCCTACATCCCATTTATATGGGCTGGCTTTTCTTATTTTCTTGTCTCAATTATATAATCATGTTTCTTTATTGAGAATGTTTTGTTTTATTTTTTTACTAATATACATTAATTAAATTTGCCTAATTATAACCATTTTTTTTCCAATTTACTACTACTTGATAATTAAATAAGGGTATATTAAAAAAGTTTTTGACAAAAATTGATTTTTCAACAACATTAAATAAGATTTCTTAATTCGAGTAAAAAACAAAACCAACCTACATAAATGGGACGGAAGGAGTAAGATTTTTAAGCGTACCGAAAAGAAGATCAAACTCTAAATGCAAGCTTTTTAAGTGTTGGAAAATTCGAAAGGTAGTATGAAAACAATCAACAAAGTGAACATAAAATGACCATGTAAAAGGAAAGATAAAAATCGAAATAAGCCACAAGAAGGAAACACGAAGTAATATCTTTTAATCAAATCAAGCTTGGTTTTTTTAGTTTTGAGAAATTAGAATACAAAGGTTCTAATTACAATCAAAACTGTTGGATTAAACAGGCTTTCTGCTGGTAGAAGAGCAGCTTGCTCTTTGTGCATAGCTACTTAAATAAAGGGAAAATTTAGAGTGTACAATGGAATCGATGTCAATTTGTCCCCTTTCCTCCATGAAATTGGCATTCTTATCTGCACGTTGAACTGGCAGACTTAACCCGAGTTTGTCGATTAGCAATGTTGATGGTGACACAGGTCCATCTTCAAATCGAGATTTCCTGTTCGGACAATGGACAACTGAACAAACAAAACGACGATTCCAACAGTATTCTATAAATTTTTTGACTCTTACTTAACAAAGTCCATGTGATGGAGATCTTTTCCTGCAAACATAATTCTGTTTCCTGCAAAAAATAAAAATAAAAAGCAATTCAAATATCACGTTTAAAAATCAGGAAAAATCAAGAAAGACTACTCACAACAGTAATGTAGGGGCATACTGAAGGAAAAGAGGGAAAGACAAGATTTTTTTCAATCAAACAGGACATGGTGCTTTCTCAAAGTACTGTTGGGTGTACACGGGAAGTTCTTTAAAGAAAAGAGATCATAAAGTCTATTCAAGGTCATCTTCAGATTTTTCAGTGAACAAAAACAAAAAGTTATCTTGGATTAAGTCTGACTCATAATAAATTTAAGGTCAGCTACAGAAATTCTTTACCTAAACTTTGTTTAGTCCACCAACTCTTTATTTTACTTTTTCCAACAATCATTTATTTTTACTTCCTCATTTTTCAATTAATATACTTTGTTTTAGATGTCAAATAGCTAAAAATTAAGTATAATATGAATAATTTAAATAGTAGAGTATTGAAACTCGTAATTTATTAAATACAATCATGATAAAATACAAACAGAGAGTGAATTCGGCTTTCCATATGTAGAGAGCCAAACACTATTTCCTCAAGAAATTAAAATAAAGAGTTTATTAGGGGTGTACCTAACAGGGGCTTAATTTCAAGGTTTGACATTTTAAAATAGAAAGCGTCTTACTTTTAAAGAGTGCCATGGAGATGCTCTAAGATCTATACCTACTAGAAAATTTGGGTTGTAATTTGATCATTCTCGGCAGTTATTCCAACTAATGCTTCCCTTTCAAGGACCTCTTCAGGAATTAGAACCCTAAAAACAGCATAATGATGATTCAAGCTTCTTTCTCCTTGCAATCTGTGAACACTTCCTAATGCACCATCACTTGAATTTGGGAAAGCATAAAAGATACGTTTAATTCGTTGATGTGCCAGTGCCATTGCACACCTGAATGCAAGAGTACATGAAGACAGGAAAATAAACACCAGATTTAGCTTAACCCCTACAATAAATATAAATGAACAGAAATTAAGATAAATCCAATATGATTAAGCAGCTAGATCAAAAAGTAACATCAATCATATTCATACTGATTAAAGATGCATGTCTAGGAGAATCCAACAACTCAAGGACAGAAAAACCTACTCATGAAGTACTTGATTCAAAAAAGAACTAAAATTAATGGTGGATGATAATAGTCCAGAAAAGAAACTCAAATTATGCATGGCTCCCACACAAGGTAGATGTCATAACCAGTACATAAATAAGGTCTGGATGAATCAGAAAGATGATTTGCGTGACACTTCATATTCGCATCATCATTTACCTAAAAGATACAAACACTGCTGTCAAATTCAGTAAATGAAGAAAAATGATGGGAATAAAATTTTACCACATGCAATTGCAATTATGAAAGTTCTAATTATTCGATAAAAACACGAGTGTCTCATACTAAGCCGTCCAGATTTATGAACGAGTTCTCTCTGACATATAACAATTTATAATGCATAGCAGAAGTAGGTAGCTTACATTTGCAAGGTTAATCCTTTGTCTTTTTGAAAGAGGATTTGTTGGAAAGGACACCTTATAGTCCTCTTGAAAATATTCATCTGCACTGTGTCCATTCCCTGGAAAAAGATGCCTATCCCTCACGGCAGAATTTTCAATAGCTACAATCACAGCATGTTGTAAAGGATGCCAAGAACCAGAACACGTATGTAATTCATGTTCGAATCAGCTCCACGGATGTAAACAAGAAACACCATTGTAAGACAGCTTTATGTCCTTGGATGAACATTTTGAAAGAAATGACTGACGATTTTTGGCTTCGACGAAATTGAATCGAGCTGCTTCCGGAAAACTTAAGCAACTTGTTTTCATGCTGCTTTCTTTTATGGAAGTATTACAAGATAGGACTTGGTCACGTGAGCTTGCTATGACCTGCATAGTTGAAGGATCCACAATAACAGCAGCATTCACGACCTGAAAGAGTGAGTTTATAAATGACCAACAATCAATCCTAAGTAGAAGTATCTTTGTAGATAAAAAGCAAAGAAAAAGTCATAGGATTGACAATATGTCACTCAATATCTATAACCAGAATGTATATAGATGCATCCAAAATCAGCCAGTATGCTTTAGCAGGAAATGTTAAACAGTTTGAGCTGCAGTGCTAAGCCCTTGTAATGACCCCTTTTAAGTAGATCTTCCATTACATTTGGATGTATACATCGAAAAATTACAAGTGAAGTTCTCCCTTTTACCTAGGATCATTGAAGCCTACAAGGCCCATCTAGTAGGATTTCATCTCATTTCTCACAAGACACAATGACAATGTGGCATAATGAAGTAATTTTGCTTCATTTATCATTCAGTCAGATTTATAATTTCATACCTTTTCCATTTCGGCATGTCTAAAAAATTTATCTGGAAACTAGTAAATTATAACTCTTAACAGAATTTCAAGTAATAAATGTGAAAAGTAGATGAATTCATTTCAAATAAGGCACCAAAGTAGCATGTATTTAATGATGCAAAGGCAACAAGAAAGCATTTCGGTAGTTACCGAGCTAGCACCAGATTTTGCCAAACCAACTGCATATGTCATGAAGCTGGAAACTGATTCTGAATCCTCTCTACTAAATCCAGTTTTGCAATCAATATTGCTGTGATCGGAAGAAAGCTAAATATTCAAAATTATGTTGGGATACCACAAAAAAATAAACTTTTGAGGAACTCACTGGGTGGGTGGATGGAAGGAAGTTGGCCATAGCTTACATTGTTCTTCCCATTCTTCTTTTGTTGATGGTGCATATCTGCATAACTGAAATCATACATCTTTGGTGTATAATAATCATGGTAACAGTGAAATCGTATCAAATGAACTAGTTATACGAAATAAAATGTACAAAAAATGAAACATTATTGTGCCTTAAACTGCCAAAAAAAAACACCAAGATGGAAAACAGATTTAGTTTTCTCAATTGGCATCGTTTTTAAAGATTTAGATCGTTCATATGAGCAAAAAGGTAAAACACAGCTTAGCAGCTTGCATTGACAAATAAGTGAAATAACAATGTTATTTCAATTTAAGAGCTATATGGTAAAAGGCTAACTCACTTTTGTGATGAAAGTACTCAAATGGTATGTATTTACAAGCTCAAGCACTTGCTCAGGCATGTGGTTGCATTTGCTATCACTGTTTGAAGCGATACATAAGATCACAAGTAACTGAGTTTTCCCTGTCAGATAAACTAAAGGTCACTGACAAATTCATAGATATCTAAAGTCATTAGATTGTGTGGGGAAAAAATAAAAACTAGTGTTTATGTCTCTTTACTATAAGTTGAGGAACACAAGGGGCATGAGAAATTGAAGAGGGGAAAAATAGAACTTTAACACGTGATGTTGCACCATCATATTTACTTAGTGATTATGAATAATTTCTCTATTTAGAAAAAATATAAGGTTTTCGGCATTGACTTCTCTTTGTTGGTCTTTATTTGGGGGATTTATTTTCCTTCAATTCTCTACTAAAATTTCACATCAGCATAATTCGCGACCAGGACATTTTACACTCATTCGATAGATGTGAGACAACAGAGTATGTGGTAGGTGCGAGATGAAGACTAAGTTTTAATAAAAGATAAAGAAATGTGTGTTCTGCAATAGTTTAAATTTTTAGATGAGATGGTTTAACATAGTACTAGAGTAGGCAGAGGTGCTTAATTTAAGTCGCTCAACACCATGTATTAAGGGGAATTAGTATCAACATGCATGGGAGCATTGTTGTCTACTTTCAGAAGTTTTCTTCAATGGCAATTGGAATAATCTACACAATCATAATGCCCCAGTGCTACTACATTTACTATCAACAGGAACTGAACATCTTAGCTCGAGATAACTTAATTGTACAAGCCATTTCCGAGTTTAAACCTTTGCAGAGTCCTTTTTTCATATTCAGAAGCGTAAGAATTTCACAAAATAATGACTAAACTGTCCAAGCTAAGCATAACCCCCATAAATAAATCACAAGACACCCTATTGTGCTGCACTGAAAGTTAAAAGTTATATTAAAATAACATGTGCATTCGAATACCACAAAGATCCACACGCATATATTTGAGAACAACAATATAATACCTCCATCCAAACACATCTTGCGCACACGCTTCACATGGCGGAGATTTCCCAGCGGCGCAATCTGATTCAACTTCCTAACACCAAAAAAGTAAAGGTTATGAGAACACAGGTCTGAACTATATATAACAAACAATTCACATTTCGAACCTCTAATATAACAAATAAAAGTATAAAACAAACACAGTATTCAAATCAAAGTAACGATACTCAAGAGCAGCTGCAGACCTTGACAGAGTGTTCGCTTGTCGAGGTTCAATTTCCGCAACATGTACATTCACTACATACAAATTTCAAGAACATAAAGAGAAAAGTCGAAATCAATTGCAAAAAAAAACGTCCAAATAATATCAAAAACTAAAATTTTCAATTTGTATGCGTGCGTGTATATATACCGGTGGGTTGACAGTGAGGAGGAACTGGAGATTTGTCCGGAATGTGAATGATTTCCCAAATTTTGGAGGAAGTCATAGATCTTTCGTGTGTTCTGCAATTCATCGAGTCTAATTCCGAATTTTTGGGAAGCAGAATTATATGGGTTAAATCCAGTGGCCACCCAACTTTAGGCTAGTGTCACCGTGATTCCCTAAACTAATTTTGTTTTGTGGCCATCTCATTTTATACTTATTCTTATTATGACCATCTAATTTAATTTTACTTTACTATGACCACCCAACTTCATATAATATTTTACCATGATCACACAACTTCTTTTAACCCTTTTCACTAATTTTAAAAAGAGTAAAATGATAAATTTACACTATATATAAAAAAATAATAATAAAAGATTTTTTATTTTAAAATAAGTTTTTTTATTATATTTTATTTTTCTAAGTAATTTTTTTAAATAAGTTTTTATTATATTATATTTTTCTATTTTTCTAAGTTAATTTGTTAAAATAAGTTTTTTTTTTATTTTATTTTTCTAAGTAATTTTTTTCTCTAAATAAGTTTTATTTTATTTTAAAAATGTTTTTTTAAATAAGTTTTTATTTTATTTTAAATTTTTTTTTAAAATAAGTTTTTGTTTTATTTTTAATTTTAATTTTAAAAAAATTATTTTTTATATATAGTACAAAGTTACCGTTTTACCCATTTTAAAATTAGTAAAAAATTGTGAAAAGAAGTTGGGTGACCATGGTGAAACGTTAGATAAAATTGTGTCGCCGTGGTAGAATTTATAAGAAATTGGGTGGCCGCGATAAAATAAATCAAATTGAGTGATTATGGTGATACTAAATATAATATTGGATGATCGCGATGAAACAAAATCAAATTGAATAATAATTGTGACAATAAATATAAAATTCGATGGCCATTTGTGTATTTGACCCATAATTAAATTATTATGATTAGGGTTTCAAATGAATTTGGGAATTAGGCGGGAAGAGTTGCTTATTGTTGTATAACAGGTCTGTTTGGATTGAGTCGTTAAGAAGACGGACCATCGAACGGGTTCTACAAATTTTTAATTTTCATTTCTGTCATCCGTCTGAATACCTGCTCTACTTTCTATCGAAATCTTTTCTTTGTTCATTTAAATTAAATGAAATACTTTCATCTAGAACGATAATTTCCTACGACAATAGAAATAGAGTACGAGCTACAATTTTGTGTCATTCTATATTACATAATTGCGGGATATAATTGGAAAGGAAGTAACCAAGTTCGAATAGAAAAACAATATTTTATAAAATGTTCGGCTCAAAAAGATGTTAATCTAGAATGTGGCATTTCTTAGAAACCGAAGAGAAGCAAAAGTGGTGTCTGCGTGAGGGCTGAAAAGCTGCGGAAAGCGACGGAGATGGGTAGTGAAATGGGTGGCGTTGGCCCATCTCACCGTACAGCCCGTGGTTCAGGTCAGATAAAGTAAACACACAAAATTTGCTTATACTGGCAAATAATTTCAAGCAGTGTTGAATGGAGTATACAGANTGCGGAAAGCGACGGAGATGGGTAGTGAAATGGGTGGCGTTGGCCCATCTCACCGTACAGCCCGTGGTTCAGGTCAGATAAAGTAAACACACAAAATTTGCTTATACTGGGAGATAATTTCAAGCAGTGTTGAATGGAGTATACAGATGAGGCATGGGCACATGAGTTTCTCATTACACTCTCGTGTGATCAAGTGAGGGTCTTGTGATGGTTTCAGAGTTTTTTGTTGCATTCATTATAGTTACATGTGGTTAAGGGTTTTCTTTAAGGGCCCGTTTGATAGGTAATTTTTTTCATGGAAGTTGAAATTGAAATTCAATTTCCTACTTTTGTCATGTTTGATTGCACTTTTTTTTCCTTTGAATTGATTTTCCACATTTGTTAGTTTTAGTTGAATTGATATTCCCACCTTTTAGGTGGGAATTGAAATTCCATCTTTTTTTTTTTTTGGAAAAAAACAAATTATATCTACAGTTGTAAAAAAAAAAAAGTATCACTTTAATTGACAATTTTCATGTAAAACAAACCAAAACGAACACAATGGCAATCCAAACAAATTATATCCTCAATTATAAGAAATTATATTCCTTTAATTGACAATTTTCATGAAAAATAAAGTCAAACGAACACCAAAAGATAGGAAATTTCAATATTTTCCACGTGAAAAATTATATCAATCAAACACAATTAATTGACAATTCCCAATAAAACAAATTATAGGAAATTCAATTCCCTGCAATCCGTTTTCTTTTCACCCAAATTTTATCTTTAAATCAAACGGAATTTCATTTGGAAAATTGGTTGAGAGAATAATGACATTTAAGGTCTCATTTGGTTTTGCGCTAGTGGGTTGGATTGGACAAGATTAGACCGGGAAAGATGATTGATTGGGCATTAATGGTCTTGTTAATCAACTTTACTTTAATGTGAAAAAAATACCAAATGATGAGTTCCATTGACTTGATCAATTGCCTATAAAGAGGAATGCAATTACCAAAGGAAGAGTTTGAAACTAGTGTTGTTAAATCATTGATATTAAGAAGTCATTTAAGTCATCTAGTATGAATTAGAGCGATTTCCATTTTTATTGAACAATACATTGTTGAATAATAGATTTATGGAGAATGTGTTATTAAAATAAAGAAAAATTTTGAGTTTTCGTGTAATATTAATTTATTAAAGAATGTGTACTTGAAAAAGAAAGATCGAATAATGTATTTTAAAAATAATGGATATCAAACAATGGCTAAATATTTTAACGATGAGCTCACCACGGACTTGTCCACTGCTCATGGGATGAGTTTGTTCAGCTCTTAAACATGACCTCAACCAGTTCACATAATTCACTTAAATTAATGGAGAATGTGTGGTTGAAAAAAATGATAAGTTATTGATGTAATAGAAAATATTATTTTATTGAAGAATGTGTGGTTGAAAATGAGTAGAATAATGAAAATGATAATTTTAATGTGTACCAAACAGGGGCTTATTATATACTACAACGTCTTTTTTAGTACATAAGAAAATAATTAGCAACACGTATCGTTTTAAACAAGGCATAAAAGATTATAAAAAACAAATGAAGCTGATTTGGTATCCATCTTTATGTTTTAGTCAGTAGCAATCTCAAATTTTGAGTTATCGAATCATTCAAATGGGTTGTCGGGGCCAGCAGAACATAAAGCCTCCAATTACCTAAACTGCCCCTTACAATAAAGGCCAGGGATGTCAAGTGAGGTGAACAGTTCGCCCTAGAGGTTAGTCATGGAATGAATTGAGCTAGATTTTATTTTGTCGGAGCCATTAATCAACTCACGTCAACATTGTTCAGGATCCGAGAAACAAAAAATTAAAAAAATGAATCTCCAATTGAAAAGAATAATTGTGTGAGCCTGCATCTTCTTCAAGTGAATCGGCTCGTCCCAAAGCGCGCATGATCGGCTCGATTCATTGCCATTCATATTGTAGAGAACTTATTTTAAATTGATACAGCTTTTTTAGTGTGTCTAGCGTGTTCGACTTAAAAAATACTTCTAAGCTTTCTAATTTTTTGACAGGTCCTTGCATCTCATCTAGGTAGTACCGTATATATTACGCAAACATGTGCCTGAAAAAAATAAAAATCAAGAGTAAATGTAAGTTAAAGTTCATAGTTAACATTAATCACATAGTTTATGAAATTCATAACCTTTCAACCATACATTTCATCAACTTTTTTCAAAATCTATAAAAAAATGTAATTTTTAGCTACATCAAACAGAGACAATATAAATTATATATTTATTAATTACAAATAGAATAAAATTTTAAAGCATGTTTGAGAATTGTTTGTGATGAGATATGTTATGTACAAATTATAATTGGTAATTTCTAAATTTGTAAATGACAATTTTATAGTCAAAATAAAGCCCTAGGTGAATTGCATTAAGAGTTTATCGAATTGTATTCAAAATTAAAATAAGAGTTATTGAATCCTAATTAAAGTCAAAAGACTTAGGTTGGTAGTATAGTTTTAAAGGAGTCTAAGATATCCAAGAAGATCTCATATGAACATTGAAATGCAATTAGAAGTTTAAAGAGTGTTAAAGAGCCGCACAAGTTATGTTTCAAATTCCCAATCGTAACTTCCAGCGCATTTTTCACATTGAAAACGCTGGAATTTTGACGAGAATATTCTAAAATAATTGTAGCCCATTGAGCTATCTTTCTAACGTATTTTAAATCACCTCAAATAGGTATCGAAAGATAAAGATTTTGAGTTCTTTTTCATCTCAAACACTACTATTATAAATATATACCCTATTAGACGTTTAAAAGTGTGGTTGAACAATGATTTGATTGTAAAGACCATTCTTTGAAAATCTAAATATCTTTTCATTGATTTCTTGATTCAACTAGAATATTATTTGTTCATTACTCAACACATATAATGATCCAATTAGTAGAGCCTTGTTGTAAGTCAAGAGTTTGTTGTTTAAAAGCCAAAAACATATTACAATATTTCTTACATCAGCTTACAAAATCAAAACACATAAGATCTTTTGATCAAACACCAAACTACCTCATCCGTTGAAGATAAATCAATACTAAGGATCATGAGCTGTTGTAGAAGTGCATATTCATGAGGATTAAGGTGAGGTACCACGAGTTAGGATCCGGCGTCAGGAGCACGCAATCCAAGATGACTAAAATATAAATTAGGAGTCAAGATTTATTTTGAAGGAGCACATCTCTAGTGGGATCAAGAGAGACTACACGAATTGAGGTCAGAAGTTTTAGCGGGTAGACGTGTCTGAACTGTACTGTAAGTTTGCTTCGATTTGTAGTGGATTACTGACCGACAAAGTGCTCTAATTTTTTTTCCTGTTGGAGTTTCTCAGTGATCATCTTTGATGTTCTTTACTATTTTAATTATTAATCATGGCATTCCAACTATAGGGTAATTGAACTTGATGATCTGGTCATCTAAAAATAGTTAAAAAGTGACTGTTGCTTTTAATTGTGTAATCGTGCACGTTGGGTCTAATATTCGGTTAATATAAAACTTACAAGTGAAACAAAAATAAATGGTGAATAAGTGGATAATGCTTTTAATTTTACAAAATATATAGATAAGAGTTTGACTAAGAGTACTTATAATTTAAACAAGTGTTTGTTTTGAAGTAACTTAAGAACTACCTTTAACGTAAATTATTTAAAAATCTTAATAATTGCTTAATTGTCACCCTTAGAAGACATCCGAAACTCTCTTCAGACTTATAATGTAAAACCAATTATTTTATAAAGTTAATTCTTAACAATATGCTCGTGTTTGGATCTCATTTTTCTTGAAATTCATTTTCAACCTTACATTTTATGGTTAACAACTTTAATCAATATTTTATTCACACGTTTCATTAATTTCATCAAAAATTAATTTTTAAGTAAGCCAATCATCCTCAATCAAAGTCGCTTTCGTATTTTGTACAAAATTAAAATATAAGTTAGGTAAAAGTTTAAAAGTTAAGCCACGATGGGCTAATCAAAACCACGTGGTGAACCTTGAATGGTGACCCCATGCAGCAGTCGTTGAAATTCAAATAAATTAGGTGAATTGGCGCATATGATTCGAAACATATGGGGTTATTGTGAAAATGATCCCTCACCTTCTAGTTTTAGCGCAGACATTCTCAACACTTCATTCATTGGTCCATCTAATTGACACTTAAAAAAGTCGAGCTTTTAATATAAAGAAAAAGAACTAAAATATCTCTTACTTTAGGTAAATAAATTGAAATAAAACGAGTAAAAAATTAAAGTTAGAAGACAAAAAGAAAAGTAGAACTCTTCCTATCAAACCAATCCATGGTAATAACTTGTCCAATACGATCGTGGATTCAATGTCTACTTTATCTATTTTTCTACCGTGTCATCTTGATGAATTATCTATCGGCTTGCATTAGAGATACTATACTTATATAACACAAAATTTAAAACTTTTTATTTTTTGATATTTAACTATGAGTAATGACATTTTAGTCTTTTATGGAAATAAATGAACATTTTAAAATGGTAGATTAGATGGTAGCATTGAAGGGCTAAGGATATTTGCACCAAGATTTAAAAGTTCCGGATCATTTACGCAATCCCCTTCAAATTATATACGACTCTGAAAAATAATTTTTTTAAGAAGTGAATTCGTAAATAGTGATCTTTTAAAGAATGCATGACTAAAAGTAGGAAAAATTACAAAAAAAAATATAAAATAGAGAAAGGCTCGAGCCCTATAACATGCATTGAGCTTCGAGAAACAAACTTGAAAGAATGTACAATAAAAAAATAAGTGTTAGAAAAAAAAATGCAGCCCTCGATTGAGCTCTATTATTTGAAAAAAAAATTGATTTTCGAATAGTATTTTTTGAAAAATGTGTAGTTCAAAAGTAAAGATAATTTCTAGATTAATAAAAATTTAATTTGGCCAAACATGGGCTTAAAATCTGTTCCAAAGAGAGTTTTATTTGACTCAAACCATGTGGTGGGCACTTATGACCACCACTACCATTGCCCCACCACTTTCCCTGCCTTTTCAGCCTTCTCCTTTCGATTTCCGGGAAAGTCATTATTTCCGCCACCCACCCCCCGGGGGCGGCTACGCCACTCAATTATCCTATTTTTAAAGCTTTTTCAAAGGGTAAACCATACAATTGTTGACAAAAAGGGTAAAATGAAAATGACCCAAGCAGAAAAATCCATTGGGTATTATAGTTTGAATAATGAGTTTGAATGATGAGTGATTCAATTCTTCTAAAAGTTCAATAAGTGGTTAAAGTTTAATATGATATTTTGAAACTAAAAGTTTACTTACAAGTAAATAATGGTATGTTCGATATAATTTTTTAGAATAAATTTTGTGAACAAATATTTGTTTTAAGAATACGTGGTTAAAAGTTTTAAAAAAATTATAAATTTAATTATAAATTGATTTTATTGAGAGATCAAAGAACATATGATTGAAATTGAGTTTGAAAAATATAAACCAAGTAGAAATAAGATACTATATTTTCAAATTCAAGACGTCAAAAGGGCTTTTGAGTGCTTGTTTGACTATGTTTTGGAAATTTGTTTACAATTAGTTTACTTATAAGTTAATTTTTTATTAATTAATTTTAAAATAATTTAAGTTACTTATTTTAAATTAACAGAACTAGAACATCGTCAAAAAAACTCTATAAATTTGGAAAGTTAAATTCAATCTCTATTTATGTTTTATAATAAATAATTTAATTAATTGTGAATTTCAATACTTCACTCCTTAAAATTATTCAAGTCATATTTAATTTTATTGGCAATTGACATTTAAAATATATATTAATTAAAAATGATGAAAAGGCAATTAAAATTATTTTTGGAAAAAGTGAAATGGAGAGTTTGCTGAAGTGTGTCAAAATTTGAAGACGGTCTCTATTCTTAATTACACAGTTAGTAAAAAATAATTAAGCCCTTCGCTTAATTAGATTAATAGGTTATTGTCCATTAGAAATATAAATTATTTATTTAATTAATTTGAGAAGTAGCACCATTGTTCTTTAACCTATTATATCTAGGTAAATTTCAGAACGTCATTCAAATCTATGATAATTTCAGAGACTTTTTCTCTAATTTTAAAAATTATAGAAAACTTTTCCTATTAACATAAATTTTCCATTTACCAATTTGTCGTATGCTAGATATGAAAATATATTATTTTTCTTATTTATCTTTTCACGAATTATTACGTTTAGCCCCTCTTTTTGTTTTTGCTAAAATCATATATTTTGTAGGTTTTGGTATGAATTGATAAAATATATAATTAAAAAGTTGATAACATATGTGGATTAAATCGAATATACGATAACATTAATTATGAATTTCGATCTAGATTTTTACCAACTTTTTGGCAAAACTAAACATGAGCTTAATATATTTGACAAAAATTAACTTTTCTATTTTTTATGAAATTGCATTTAAAATATGCATATATTGAATAATTAAATATGATGTTAAAAATAAATATTATATTTCCCTCACACCCATTGCCCGAAAAATCCTTGGCAGGACAGGGACGGCTGCCAAGTTTCAATGTCTCGTGGCCATCCCTATAACCTTTACGAGTACATAAAATAAAGGTATAAAGATATAACAAATTATATAACTTTATTCAAATATTATTATGTACTATAAATATCTAAAGGTCAAAATAGAAAAAAGATATACTTTCCTCTAGCAGAGGGGATTTGTCATTTAAAACACATTTATGGTCTGGGGGTTAAATTCACCAATAATCAGTGTACTTTATATTTATTTCATGCTTGATATAAATTAATTTAATTCAAAATTAATAATTAATTTTAACCACATGTTTGTGGATCATACAATTTTTCAACCACGTAGTTTATCAATTTTCTATCAAAATCTTCTAAAAAATCATATTTTAATCCTCACCAAATGAAGGCATAATGTTAATTGTTACCTAACCATTTAAATTGATTTTGATTCACTATGACCACTGTAATTTATATTTAGCGTCATCATGAACGCTCTAGTTGATTTTAATTCACCATGATCAACAAACTTCATATAACGTTTCAGTCAAAGCACTTGATTATTACTTCAATAAAAAAATACACACTTAAAAAAATACGTACGCAATTATTACCAAAAAGAAAAAGAAAATGAGAATCAAAATCAAAAATTGAAAACACACAACATGATAATTATTAAATTCTTTAAAAATGAAAAAAAAAATTATATCAAGGCAGAAACAATTTTTTTTCTTGGTTTAGGTTTGATTTATATTATATAATTTTTTTAAAAAAATTTGGGTTAGTGGATTTTTCTTGTATTTTTTTTATTTGTTATTTTTACGCAATAAATTTCTTCTTGATTTAGGTTTGATCAATATAATGTCGTTTTTTTCCCTCTAATTCTCATCCTTTTTTTGGTTATTGTTGTAATGATTATTTGCAAAAAATTTTAGAGTGTGTGAATTTTTTTTGTTGTTATAAAAATCGGTTGCTTGATTGAAACGTTATATGAAGTTGGATAGTCATAATGAATCAATAGTAATTTGGGCGATCATGACACTAAGTATGAAATATAGCGATCATAATAAATAAAAATCAACTTAAGTGGTCATTATTACACTAAATCCATGTTTGAGCCCAATTTTGGGGATAGAATGCATTTTGAAATAATAAATTAATGGAGAATGTGTAGTTAAAGTTTAAAGAAAAGTTAAAGATTTATGTGTAATATTATTTTATTAAAAATTTTGTGATTAAAAATATTTTTAAAAAAAATAGGACATAATCAAGGGCTAAATATAAAGTTCAGTTAATTAAATAAACCCATCTGGGGGAGATTTATGTAATTCTCGAAATAATTGAACACTCCTGTTCGTAATTTGGTCAGTAGTGGTGCAATTTAAATTTTTAATTTTTCACCCATCTGGGGGAGATTTATGCTACTTGTCCTAACACCTGTCAGGAACATTGTTAAAATTTTCACCCGACAATTCACACGTGTCGATCTTTCAAACGTACACGTCATCTACTCGTCACTATTCCTCTTCATCTTAACTTTCTCTCTCTACCACAGTCCCCTCATTTCCTCTCTCTCTCAAAAATTCATTAGGGTTTCATTTTCTCGACCGTGCAATAACAAACTCAATTTCCCTCCTACAATGGGTTCACTGCCAGATCCCGGCGCGTTACTACCGCCGGCGAGTTTCGATGAGTTTCAGCGCCAGACCTCTCTGATGACCAGCTGCACGCTCCTGTGGAAGGAACTTTCCGATCACTTCTCTTCCCTCGAACAGGACCTTCAGAAGCAAGCAGATGCGCTGAAAGCCAAGCTCCAAGCTTTGAATTCGGAAACTCAGACGTCTATGAAAGTCCTTGATAACCGCGAGTCCTCAATCTCTAAGTCTATGTCTATGGCCTTTGAATCATTGGAGAAGGCAACAAAATCTTCGATTTCTGGAGCATTATCGGAGGATCTTACTGTGTGTAAAGTTGATAACCATAATGAAGAGCCTGAAGTGGATAACTCCGAGGGTTTGTTTCTGAAGTTGAAATCCTTCTGCTGCAAGTTTGCCGCCAGGGATTTTTGGGATTTCATTACAGCGCGAAAGAAAGAACTGGAATTATTGAGATCGGAGCTGCCAAAAGCCCTAGGAGACTGTGTGGATCCACCAAGATTTATTTTGGAGGCAATTTCAGAAGTTTTCCCTGTGGATAAGAGGGAGGTGAAAATTGACAGGAATAACAATAACAACCACAATTTTAGTATTGACTTGGGATGGGCCTGTGTGTTGTTATTGGAGTCATTGATTCCAGTGATGATGGATCCTGTGTTGGGGAGGGAGAGGATGCTGGTGACCCCGACCATTAAGGGTAAGGCTGAGGAGATAGCAGATACATGGAAGAAGAGCTTGGAAGAGAGGGGCGGTATTGAGAATGTGAAGACCCCGGACGTGCATACCTTCTTGCAGCATTTGGTGACTTTCGGGATTGTGAAGAAAGTGGATTTAGATTTGTATAGGAAGCTCGTGGTGGCGTCTGCTTGGAGGAAACAGATGCCCAAGCTTGCAGTTTCCCTTGGTCTCGGTGATAAAATGCCCGGTAATTTTTCATACTTACGGAATGAATTGCTTTACCACTTCTTAGTTTCATTGCTTCGTTGGTAAAAAATTAGAAATTTTAGTAAAAGGAATGCTCCGTTTGGTTCAGGATTTAATGGAGTAGAACCTATAAAATATGATGTATAAGGACCAGAACTGAATGTTATTTTTTCTAATTCGGAAAATCTGGTCTGATTTAGACATTGCTGTCAAGCATCTCCATAACTTGGTGAAGGAATCAGTTTTAAGGTAGATTTTACAACACTCCTGAGAAAGGAATGAATCTGGCAACCCAGATATTGGGTTATGTTCATGGTCATCATTTCGAAACTGGTTTTTGCATTGGATCTTCTGGTAATATTATATGGAACAATAGGTACTGAGATATGCTATTGTCATTACTCCCTCGTGAGTGTGTTGCAGAAGATGCTTTTGTGTTTAGTACCAATAGTGTTGATGGGATTGCTGCCTCAGTATTATCAACAGGCATACAATAGCTTGAAATGGATTAGATGCATTACATGATCTATTAGCACCTATCTGTGTATGACTTATTGGCTGCAATGTTGCATACTTGGGGCAAACAATGCATCATCTTATGATTTCGGTAATTATGTCTTAGGGTGCTTAGAATAAATAGGTAGGAAAGTTCGAAGTTTTCTTTTTGAACTAAATCCCATCCAGAGCAATTAACTTGATAACTTTCCCATAAGCGAATCCTAATTTGCTGAAGATAGTGGGTGTATCTAAATTAGGAGAAATGGGGTAAGTTTTGACAGGGTCCATAACTAGCTTATACCCCTATATATAGGATGAATCGACACAAGATGAAACGTTGTCCTCTAGATATAATATATTTGCATCATATTTCGCCCATGTTATGCATGTTTATAGACACTCGAACGCTTCAATGCTTGAATAATGCAAATATAAACTCGATCATAATATAAACTTGAATTCTAGCATCCCTTGGACTATTTTCCAATATTTCAACTCCTTCACCATGGCTGGAAGGTGTTTGTCTATATCTATGTTAGGATTTACTTGTACCTTCGACAGGAATGTCATGTTTTGATGCAAACAATGTTGGCCTGAATTAATGTGTTGTTTTACTATAAGTTATAGTTAACACAATGATAATTATTTTTATGTTAACTGAAGTATCAAAATCATATAAAGATTAACTTATTTTATGCATACACTACTCAAAGAACCCAATTTTCCCATTCCAGCATCATCGCTTTAACAAAATTTGAGATTTAATTATTTTTCCTCATTATTTTTTTGTCAATTACAGCTTTTCTTTAAATAAAAATGTACTACGAAACAATAGAAGGAGAAAGAACCATTTATCTTGCTTGATATTTTAGTCCATCACACAAGTACAAACAACAAAATGAAGAGCTATTACCTTGTTTCTTTTTTACACACAACATTTATATTTAAAGGAAGTCAGTTTAAATGTGCACTGCTTCTAGTTATAAATGTAAAATCATGTAGTGAAACCATTAATTGTTTTGATAATTAGTGCAGAAGAAAATGATTATAATATCTGATGACCAGTCTACCTGCTTTGAGTATTACTTCTTTTCATATACATAATCTTCAAGTTGATATTCCCTATATCGTTGATGTTCTAGTCCTATGAGGTTAATGTATTCCCTGAAGTGAATTGCTAGGTCATTTACAACTTGTGATACAATCTTGTTCTAGAACTTCTGTGTGTGGTGTGCATAAATGTGCTAGTGCATGGCCTTTCTCATGGTTTCTCAGGGCCCCTATTCCTTTTTCTTTTTTTTTTTGTGCAGATGTGATTGAAGAATTAATTAGCAGGGGACAGCAGGTTGATGCTGTACATTTTACGTATGAAGTTGGCCTTGCAGACAAGTTCCCCCCTGTCCCTCTGCTTAAAGCTTTTTTGAAGGATGCTAAAAAGGCTGCTATGTCAATTTTGGAGGATCCTAAAAATTCTGGTCGTGCTGCGGTATACCTCTATTTCTAATTTACTAATAAAGTTTTGTAATCTGTGATGAGTTATATTCTTATTTTCTGTATATTTGTAATACCAGTGCATTGATGAGCTAGTTTGTCTCAAAGGGTAAATATTATTGGAGGTCACCCAGATTTGAGTGAAGATTGAATTCTGAACTGGATCACCCAACTTAAAAAGTGAATTAAATCAACA
The DNA here is from genome assembly GCA_903798385.1 of Fraxinus cuspidata. Lineage (NCBI taxonomy): Eukaryota > Viridiplantae > Streptophyta > Magnoliopsida > Lamiales > Oleaceae > Fraxinus > Fraxinus cuspidata. The sequence goes on from CAIGRP010119018.1 coordinate 36,111, forward strand.
TATGACAGAATGCCCATACTTCCTACTTGGACCATGAAATCCCCCGTCATTGAAATCTGTACATAAACAAAATGCGTGTTTTTGGGAACACAATTTACTCGATCCAAAACACCCTTTAGTGTCATTCACATGTTTATGTTCTATATGATTGCATGCGTCATTGAACTCCAGCCCATGTGCCATGTGGCATTTCATTTGATCAATGTCTATGCAAGCACATCCTGTCATTTGCATTAATGATATCCGACAGAGTGACTACATTTGCAATAAAACTAAAATTTATTGACTTGATAGAGACTTTTTAAAGTTGGGGTGATCAATTGACTGTTTCCTTGTTAATTTTGGACTCTGCAAAGCTATTATCTTTCTTCATCCTAAGATATCGAACCATAGCATATTCTTGTAGGCAGTTGGTTTCCTTTTACAGTAGTCTGTGCAATTCATGTAAATCATCTTGCTGTAATGACCATCATGCATGCATTTACGCATTTCAAAGCAAGATGTTTGTTGTTCATTTTTTATCTTTATAGCATGCCCGTTCAGGCCTTAAATTTCCTCCTATTTTCTGTGTTTTTTTTTTTTTTTACAGCATCTAGCTGCCAAGAAGGAGCAATCAGCGATTCGTGCTGTTCTCAGGTGCATCGAGGAGTACAAACTTGAGAATGATTTGCCAACCGAAAATCTTAAGAAGCGTCTCGAACAACTTGAGAAGACCAAGAGTGAGAAAAAGAAGCCATCTGCAAGCGCCCCTGCAGCCAAAAGAACTCGAGCTAGCAATGGAGGCCCAATGCCTCCTGCCAAGGCAGGCCGTTCAACAAATGCTTATGTCTCCTCTTTCCCACCTCCTCCCACATATATCAGGTCTCCTTCACACACCCAATACCCTTCTCCCGTTCCCCCATACCCCATGTCGCCCGCCATGTGCGGGCATGGAAGTCGGAGTCCCTCTTATGTATACTCCCCAGAAGCCACCCCTCCTACCCTTGTCGGGACATATCCAGGCACTCCGGTGAACTACATTTCATATGGAGGCTATGGCAATGGAATGGCACCTGCTTATCCACAAGCTTACTACTGATGGACATAACTGGATGGTAACAACTGATATGATGACTTAATCCAAATGTCTTTTTAATGTTGTCTGTAATCACTAACTTTTAATAGTAGCTTTATGTGTGTGTTAAATCCTACTTAATTACTGACCATCAAAGGCAGGCTGTATTTCTGAATTGTTGAAACTTGTAGTATATAGGTGGTTGTGAAAAGTAATTAAGGTATATGCTTATTAGGACTGATAAATAGTAGGGATGACGGGGTATATTTAGCCTTACCTTAGTTCTGATTTTTTTTTTAAATTTATAATTCCCTATTTTCATGTAGGAAAAATTGCACTCGCTGGTCTCCAACTCATTGCTCATGTAGCAAATAAAACATAGCGAGTTAGCCCTTAAACCTTTTAATTATAGTTGAACAAATAGTGCCTAATGAGGATTTTTTTTTTTTTTTTTAAAACTTGGATTTTGCTTCATTTCTCGAGGTGTCGACTAACTCGAAGTGAGGCTTTTTTTATGTGAATCACACCACAATTTAGACCTTGTTGGACATCCTTTAAATTTAAAAAATATTGTTTTGAATAGTGCTTTTTGGAGAATGTGTGGTTAGAAAAAAAGGGAAAATTTTGGAGTTGCCTATAGAATTTTTTATTATGAATATATGGTTGAAAATGAATATGAAAGATACGTTAAAAGGAGTAAACGATGTCAAACAGGGGCTTAGTAAAGATTATGTCGATGAATAATTATTGTGCAATTCTAAGGTTGGTGGATCAATTTGTTCCTTTTTAGAGGTCGTGGATCCTTTCCCTGCTGAGAAATGGTGTACAATATCCCCTTTTATACATTAACGGGTATACCTAGTTATCTTCTCGACACTCGAGAGAGATCTATCTGTAAAATGATCTCTATCTGGACGTATATGTCCTTGCAAGCGCCGAGCGGCTATCCCGATCTCTCGTGATCTTATCCCATTGATTTAGATTGTAATTGGTTTATTATTGAATAACGTTATGTTCACGGGTGTTTAGGTATAATTTGGTCAATTTAAATTTATCGAATGAAATAATCCTAACTTTGTTGGACAACAATAATGATCTCACTGCATTAGTCTAATGTTAAGTGGTCTTGTTATAGCATTACTATTTATTATCGAATTAAACTACTTGTACACACAAAGTATACACTTTGATTGACACTCTTTCACGTGTCAAAAATTTGGCTGTTAATTGAAAAATGTGGTGTCAAGATCAATGTACTAAAAACTGTCAACTCACATGGATGTAAATCAATGTGTCAACTTTCATGTATATGTAGCATGATTCTTTATTATCACACCGAACTATGAAAATGGTGGCGGTATATGAACATATTTAAATCCCCGCCAGCAGAAAATCCTCGAGAGAGCCAACACGATGATGGGTCGTCCTGTTGCCATCCCTATAAAGTAATCATATTCATTATAATAAGCTGATTATTAGAGAGTTTATGCATGAAGTATGGCTACTCTGCAGCGTAAAGTTTATACATTTCCTGAATTTTTTCATACGTACATAATGCAATTCACAGAGAATTACCAGAAATTTCACATGGGAGGTGGGTCCCACATGAATAAAATATTGCAAAAAATTGACCACCTCCTAATGTTGTGTGTGTTCTATACCGTTTCTGTTGCCTCCATTTATGTACGTGTAGTTTTGCTCACATTTCCTTACACCCAAAAGCATGATTTTTGGTACAATAGCTGGCCTTCATTTTCCGGTACATATATTAATGATTTCATGAGTCTTTAAACTATTCTTCCGAATGGAGGCAAACGAACCATCAATTTAGGGGTGAGAAACAAAACCGTCTGGCTCATGTTGGGCTGATTTTCTAATTTCAGCCTTAGCCCTCTTCAAACAAAATTGATGGCCCGCTTATCGTGAGAATGACCTTTGTATTTCTTTTGTACAAATTGGTTTGGAACTGGATTTTTCCTACACCTTAAGGGCCTGTTTGATTTGAAGTGGTTTCCATGGAATCCACCAAAAGGAGTGTTTGATTGGGCAACATTTCTTGGTAATTCATTTTCTTGAACATGGCTC
>CAIGRP010119026.1:0-11637 GCA_903798385.1 Fraxinus cuspidata
CAGACTGGACTATTCGTTAGCTTGTTGTCTCCTTATCAGAGTTTTTCTGAAGCATATTACTTCACTTTTCTTATCTTCAAACACCAAGGGTCCCATTGGAAGTGCCAAATTGTTTCGCGCGGAAAATCGGGTCTCGCTAACAATTAGAAAAATGTTCAGACGATTGTGTAAAGAACAACCTCTCGAGACAAAGTTCCAACGAGGGGTGCTTTATTTGCAAAGATCACAGTTCACAAGAAGCGAAATGCCTCCAAGGGGCACAAGCACACTGAACTTAAAGAGTAATTGGCGATAAAAAAAGATAATGAACGAAATTACATAGTTCTCTGTTTGAGAGTTGGATTTGATCTTCTTCTTTCTATGTTCTCTTTCCCCTTTTATACTCCTTTGACGGTTTTTTTCTTGTAATGTCATCCGAGAAGCAATTGAAAAACTGCTTATCGTCCAGTAACTACTCACTTTTTCCATGATAGATAACTTATCAATAACTGATACTTATCATCCCGTAACCACCCACTTCTTCCATGATGGATGACTTGCCAAAAAATCGTCCTTAATCGCTGCTATCTTTCTTGACTTTTAACTGCTTCTGATTGATGCTCTTGGATTGTGGGATGAAATGTTTCAATAACCGTCGCTTTAAATAATAATAATAAAGGCACCATGCCTGCTTGGATTTTGGGCGTTCTGCACGTTTGAGCGATAATGCTCACCCAGGCCTTGGGCGACTTATCGACTTGGGAGATATTGGGCCCCCGCTAATGATTCTGTCCCGGGTACTGTTTTAGGACTTTTCATGATCTCGTTTGGGCCCATCCTTCGAATTTCCTAACTGGGCTTCCATCTTTAGACCGTTTAATTGGCCTTGTTTTTATGCGTCAACAGATCTCAAACTTTTAAACCAGTCAATTACGATTTATATCTAGTTGGATAATTCATTTTATACGTATCTTCGACAACCTCTTTATTTTTAAATAGCATTTTTTGTATAATAGAGGTTATGATTTTAAGAATTAACTTTCTATCGAGCAACTTATATATGAAGAGTGTTTTGAAGATAGATCTTAGCATGCGTGTAAAGAAATTGGTAACCTAATCGATCCACAAGGCAAGTCTGTCCCAAAGATTCCACGTAGCCTATTTCCCGCCTCTTTCTCCTGCGTCCACACATTCTCCTATAAAAGCCCTTCAAGACCCCCAATTTCGCGCCCATTCCACGCTCTCAGCATTTGGATGAATCAACCACTCAAATCCCAGCAAAATTCACAGCGATAATTCAATTTCTCATTGATTCCTGAAATAGTTTTAATTTGTTTACAAATTATACAGGTTCTAATCTCTAATTAATTTCGCACATTCGAATCTAGTCTCGTTCAAGCAGCTGAGAGATTTCGCAATTGACTTCGCGATCCACAAATGAAGCTGAAGATCAACAAAGCCTGCGATCTCAGCTCCATCTCTGTTCTTCCCCCTCACTCGAGGTTCGGACTATATATAACTCACATTTAATAAGTAATTCGAGTTTATAACAATTTTGACAAAGTAAATTAGATATATAATACACAATGCTGTACTACAGAAACAATTCAAACTTATGAAATTAAAATCTATTAGGTTGAATACGTTAATCTACATGAACATAATAGATTAATAGTAAACGTATATGCTTTTACATGTTCGAGTCTGTGCGTGTAGGAGTGTTGCTTTAATTTCGATACAGAAAGCAATTCCTAATTTTATTGACGTTGCGATGAATTTAAAAGGAGATCGAGTGCAGGGCAGAGTGGTCCAGAGTCTTCGTCCATTTTTGGGAAAAGTCAAGCCCCACTGCAGCTGAGATCGCAGCAGCAGCAACTACAACAATCACAGCAGTCATTTTCGCAGGGAATTTCGTCTCAGTATGGATTATTTTCCCAGTTCTCGCAAAATTCTCAAGAGGAGGCCCTAACAAACGAACTGGTATATGTCGTATTTATATTTTACATACAAACATGCAAACATAAGCCTGAAAATTCGGTGAGACTTGGATCTGAGATTTTAATGAGATAGTTGAAGGAGATCAATTTTTCTAGTTTGTTTTTGTCAATTAAAGATAAAAGTGTGTGTTATTGTTCCTGATGGTAATTTTTTTTATACATTCTAATTGATATAATTAAAAAAGGAGGTAGATTTGAATACATGCAGTAGTTTTCATTTGTTTGCATTCTAAAGTATAATTACAGATTATCTTATGTAATTTGCTGGAGTCATAATTGTGAAAGGACCTGAAAAGAGATTGATAGAGTTCCTAATTTAACGTATTGCCTCATCCTAAATTCGTTTCTGCTTTCACATGCCAAAAATGATTGCTTCTGTATTGGTGTAAAATTTATAAGGAGAAATATGGTGTACCTGCATCAACTTTCTACAGGACCGAAATAACTTTGGAAAATTACAGTTACAAACTTTTATGCCGAATTTCTTTTATCTTCAAACATTACCACATGGGAGAAAAATGATTTGAATGTATTTTATTAATGATATTGCTCGTGGAGCTGTTAATGTTTTCCAACTGAATACATTTTTAAACTTTTCAGTGAAGAGAGACTAAGAAAAGAGAAGAAAGGAGTAGAAAGAAAACAACTTACTCTTTTCGACTCTTACAACCTTTCTTGGTCTCATCTCTGCAGACTAACTTACCAGTGTTTATTTTTCGCAAATAGAGATTAGTATCACAAGAAAGAGAGAATTCGGTGAAGAGGAATTCTATTTTACCTCCAACCAATTGCACACGAGAAGACAGTCAAATGCAGATATCAAGATCTTCTAGCAACTTAATGCGCAAGTGGTCCGTTCCTGAGTACAAATGTAGGTTTCACTATTTTTAGAGATTTCAATAGCTGGTATCAGCTTGTTTGTAATTTTCAGCTGTGAACACATTAAATTCCTTTAAGGTTCAACCTTGAATTAATAAAAATCCCGAGGGTTATCAATTGTTTAGAAATTTTCATTTGTACTAAACGAAACAGTATCTGTGGAAATGCAAGTCATTGTTAAGCTTCTATCTGATTTTGTACAAGCAGGCCAAACCAGTGAAGAGATTGAGCACAGAATTGGTATGGTGGAAAATTCATTAAGCAGGTTTGGCATGATTTTGGAATCTGTTCAGAGTGACATCATGAAAGTTAACAAGGGCACAAAGGAAATAGCACTGAACAGTGAGTATTAAATTCACTAGATTTTACATGTTAAGAATAATAGTTACATGTTCTGGAGGCTAACGTATGATGGCTGCTGCACTTCTAAGGAGGTGCATTCTAGATAATGTATTTCTACTCTAAGTTATAGGAATAATCAATAAAATAGGACATGCCTCAAATATGAAAAAGTCAGGATCGGTGTAGTAGAATGCATAAACGAGGAGAATAAAAAAAAATGAAGCAATTAGAAGTTCTCTCCGTTATAAGTTGTGTTGTGACAACTTTTATTTTTTATTTTTTTAAATTGTTGCTCAGCGGAAAGCATACAGCAGAAAATGATTGTTCATGATGACTCGCTGCAGTTAATGGTAACAAAAGCTTAGCCCATCCCCCAGATACCCTCTCCTGGTATTCGTTGTTATAGATGAGAGATGATGTTTCCTAATTCAAGTACTACTTGTATATGGTAACCAGAACAAAGGACAAGAAGATATAAAAGCTGTTGTTGATGGCGGCTTTAAATATCTGACAGATCAACTCAAGCAGAATATAAATCAAGAGAATTTTAAGGATATATTCTCAATGATTTCAGCTCTATCAGAGAAACATGACACTCAGATCATGAAATTGCAAACTGATCTCCATGAAACCTTCACCAAAGAAATACAGGTATGTAAATTTTTTAATTTGAAGTAGCTTGCAGTTCAGAATTCCGGAGGCCATGTTTTTAGGATCTTCAGTGGACATCTGCTGAATTTTGTATCGAGACAGCTATTTATACCAGCAGATTTTCTTGATTATTTATAATTCAACTCCTTGTAGACAACGGCTTGCAGCATGATGATTTCTACCCAAAAACAAGCAACTCCTCCAATCTATGCACCAAAAGTACTTCTTCTTCCCATGAGACACAGAATTACTGGCATTATTAGTGCTTTAGGTATCTTGAAGCATGTTACCAGAACCTTTTCTTATTTACTCAATTTGTAGGGTGTCAGCTGTCATGCCCCCTCTCTGGAAGTGCAGCTTCCAAAGAGGTATGTTCTCAAGAATTTAAATTTTTTTATTATTCTTTTTCACATTGCACAGAGCCCTGTTAGATTCATTATGTTCCAGAACTCCTCGTTTTAAACCACTTCAGCATTTGATTAGATGTGGTTCTTTGACAAGAACTCTATGAAATAAGTACTTCTATTAACATTACCATTAGGATTCTAATAGATGTTTAGGTAAATATACACACCAGCATTCTCCCTTGAAGTGTTTCAAGCTGAGCAAAACCATTAATCCGAGGACTGTTGTGTCGTTGCCAGTTCTGCAATCTTCAATGACTGTTGTCAACTCTACTCTTCTCCAGAAGAATTGAACTTTTAAATCTTATTTTCCTTATCATTAAACACCTCGGGTTCCAGCACTACCATTTTTTAAACTTATTTCTTTCCTTTCTGAATGGACATGAGACTTCTTTTGCAGGCCATTCCTACATTTCCGGATTTTTTTATGTCATAGGCATTAGCTACCTGTAGCTTATGCATGTCTAAATCGAATTAGTTCATGAAATGTTCCCATACCTCCAACTGGCTTTCCCAACGGCTTTCTATAATTATTATGGAATGTTTAACTAAATAAGAATGACCTATCTTCGAAAAGAAAAATACAAAATTAAGAATGATCTACTATGCTTAAATTTAAATGATTTTGCATGTACCGAAAGGGCTAAAACCTCTGATGTTCAGACTCTTTGAAATAGTTGGAGTATTCGCGTTGGACACGACACGACACGACATGGGTATTGGTATGGGATATGTGTCGGATCCTCCAAATTTCAGTCAAACTTTGTCGTTTTTCCTTCTTCTTCCTTTTTTTTCCTTTTCTTCTTTCCCGTTTCTGCTCTCTATAAACCTAGCGTCGTCGCCGAAAAGGTAGAGAAAGGTGGCTAAAATAACAAAGTTCGACCCAACTAATACCTAGAGGGGGTGAAATCCCAAAATTCTATTTTATTCGTCTTAATTTCTTGTTCAATACTCATTTCCTTCTTTGTGAATACTTGATTTTGTTCTAATTAAAATGACATCTTAGATTAGTAAAAAAATTGAAGTTCGAAAGACGTATCCAAGTACCTCATGCCCGAAATTTGAACTCCTTTTAATCATGTTCCCGTAACCTACATTTTAGAAAATAAAACATCCGACACATTAGATACGTACCCGTATCTAATACCCGTATCCGAGTCCGAGTATCATAGGCTAAAACCATGAATATGATTCCATTATCAAGAAATGAATGTTAAATGGCAATGCAGAACTGAAATTAAGTCGTCAGGTCCAGCTGAATCCCTAGTTTTGAACAAAATGCTTTGCAATTAAATATATGCTCATTATACAATTTAGAAAATATTCTTATGATACATTGTTTTATTTCTATGATAACTTACTTTAGACGAAAAGTTTCTGCTTATGTTTGCCTTTCACTTAGATTTAGGACCTGCACTGACCTTTGCAGTAATAATCAATCTTCTGATGAGATTTGAGTATTTGTTTATTGCCAAGGTTTGCCTAAGTAACTAGAATGTTTTTCTTGCTCTAGTGAGGCAATGCATTCAAAAGTACAGCAAGCAGCTTCAGCACCAAAGGTTGAAATGGGAGGGTGGACATCTGTAAAACACAAACAACCAACATCCAAAGTTGGAAATCTCAATAAGAGGTCTAACAAGATAAAAGTGTCACCTACTCAACTGGTAGCTTTTAGTGGCTCTCTTCTCTTTTCCTCTCCATGAAATTGTTATGGTCCATTTCAATATTTTTTTTACTAGCATGTGTAACACGGAAAAGAAATCCAGAAAAATAAGATATGCTCTAGTTATAGTATGTTGAAGTGATTATTTGCTTGGGTGACGGTCTGAATAATCTATAACTATATATGCAAAACGTTGAAATTTAAATCAAATTTAAATCTTTATGTTCGACAATAGAAACCCCTTTTCTAGGTAATATTAAATTTATTGATGCAGGAGCGGGAATGCAGAGTTGTCATAGAATCAGATGAGGAAATTGATGAAGGTTTTTTCTGCTTACTTGAAGAAAAAGGAACAGGTAAGTTCTTTCCTGGTAATGATTTTAGACGTTCTTTTCAGTTAAATTCGTCAGTTCAGCATTTTGGGCACTTGTATTTAACTATAGCTTGATGGCTGGAACAATATTTTGGTTGTTAAAGTAACTCCCTTTCTTAATTTAATTAATAGGCGTTTGCAAATGTGCGATTTTTAGAAATCAGAATGAAACTTTTAAAAGGAGTACTTTACAAGAAATACATGTTAGGATCATTGACAAGAATTGATCATGTTATATTTTTCAGGTAAGTGCTTACGAAAACACATGGATATACACACGTAATTTCTTAATCAATGATTTTGTTATGCTTGTACCATGCTGATGCCATGGCCTGTGTGTGTGGGTGGGTGGGTGTGGAGGGGGGGGGGGGTTCTTTTTCTTATCAACAAATAGATCTTTTATGATCTAGATGTCTTGTATTTCTTGAAAGTGATCTGATTCCTAAATAATAAAATCATTGCTAGGCCAGATCAGATCACATTAATTATTTGGTGCACGAATATCCTATATCTTTTTTCCTTTTGCCTTTTTGTGTTTGTTATAATTATTCCACGTATCCTTCTGTTCAGGAGATGTAGGAAATTATTCAATGGAGGCTGCAAAGGAAAATACGGAGCGGATACTGAGGAAAGCAAGAAGGAGAAAGAGAAAATACTGCAATACCATCATCATAAACTGAAGGTACCTTAATTTGCTCAAGAGTCCCATAATTTGCTCCTAGGTACCCATGTCCAAATACACCGTAAAAGTATCTCAATTTTTCTTTAATGAAGAGCTATAGTTTCTACAGCAGTATGGCTGCTTGTCAGATGGGTGAATATGCCCTTAAGAATTAGTTATCCAAATTGCATTCATAATAGTACTGCTTAATGTACAGAATAAGGGATCTTGATTTATATGTCAGTTTTCACACATAAGGTTGTGTTTGATTGGACTTATACCTTGGAAAAGTTACACCATTCTACTTGACAAGCGTGCATGAGAGATGTATCAATCTAATTACTATGTTATGGAAAGTTTGTCTTGCTGCCGTTGTCCTTGTTTGGGCTCGAGTTTAAATGGGACAAGACACCATTATTTGTCCTGACCCGCCCCCTGATCCTAACTAGTGCACTATTTCTGTTTGGAGAGACTTAACCGAAGGCAAGAATGGTGGCTACCGTAAAAAATATTTAAAGGAAATTCGAATTTGATATCTTTAAAAGACTTTTGTTTTCCCTAATTACTAGCATTAAGTTAAATACATTAATTATCAAAAATCTGAATTCCTTGTGGTATTTTGTAGCTCGTTTATCAGTGAAGTGAGAATAGTGGGCTTTAAATAGCTAAAGAAATCTTTTCTATATTCTGCATTTCTCTGATATGGTTGTGCAGATCCCTCAGGACAAAGCAGTACCAAGGGGTCTGTCTACAATTAGTAGGTAACAAAAAGTCGATAAAGAATGTTTTTTGATGACTAAATATGACATAGTCAATTTAGATCAACTAAACAGAATATTAGCCGAGTAATTGTTGGAATTCATAAAATAAAAGACTAATTGCATTGATTGAAAGTTGGAGTGTATGAGAAGAGTATATCAAGTTTTGGTCCCTTTGAGGGATCATTTGTCCTATTTATAGGCCTTTACAATAAGCAAATTGGTCATTCAATATCACATAATCTTCACTACCAACCTTGAAATATGTGATGCCGCACTATTTTAATTGGTTGGTGAGGTCGACCAAACAAGTCATCATGGTGCCTAGGTTGTAGCTGTGACCTAGTTCATGATGATCATCTAGGCAATTATTGTTGATTCCTAACTGGTTAAAAATAAGGTGCTGACGTCAAGATTGTCACTTGTTACTTTAAGAGTGACTGTTCAGGTGACAACGACATCATTAGGAGACAAATGTTCTTATGTTTTATGGATGACGACGTTTTAGGTTGAGCTAATCTGGTAGTTCGTTGATTTGTCCTTTCGAGCTGATTCCCGAGTTCGGACGCCAACAATTGTCTCTCATGACTTCCATCATATTGTAATATCCTTAATAACATTTTCATATTCATAAGTCTGTGTTGTTGAGAAGGAAAGATTTGACTATTGTCCAAGTGTTTAGAACTATTTATAAAATTACTTTCATGTTTTCAAAAATCTGAAAATACTAATACTTGAGAATTGAGTCAAACAATATAGCTTATTACTGTACTTACACTGGCCTTTTTTATGGAATAGTTGTAAAAGAAGCTACCGATGGTTATATATACATTTGGAAGCAAGATTGCCAATTATAATATTAATAATAGAATTTGTTTTTCATTTTAGTGAGTTCAGTTTTTATTTAAAATGGTCTTTCAATATAATATTCGAGTAAACAAAATTTTTAAATTCAATTCTTGTTATAACTTATATAAAGTAAAAACACTATACCTTAGAAGAAAAGCTAAAATGATATTTACAATATAAACCTTTTTATAAATGCCATGAATCGGCACATTTAAAATTGGAAGTTCATTTCTAGTTGGCCAAATGTTGCCATTGGCATAACATACCCACTTCAATCTCCCTGCATAAATAAACTGGAGCACAATAAAAATGTTTAAAGCAATGACTCACAATGATGCAAATAGCTCGATCAAATCTCTTATCTATATCTTTACATTGTCCTCGATTGATTTGGTTTGGAGTCAACTCTCTCTTCTAAAGATTTTAAATTGATAGAAATGCCATATTCTTCAACGTACTTCATCGCATGCACACTTGTGTTTGTCCACGATTTGTATAAATAAGCATTGGTTGTATTGAAGGTGTCATTATATGAAAAAGTAAACCAAATAATGTAGGACTTTGATACCCACCATGTTAAGTAGTATTTTCACCCTATGCTCCTTTTTTGTCATTTCAATGATTATTGGATCTGTCTATTTATTTATTTTTTTAAAAAGGCTACTTATTTTTCCAAATCCAATGAGATAAAATATGTGATTATGGCTTAATTTAAATGATTAGTTGTAATCATTTTTCGTGAAAAATGTCTATGATCACATCAAACTTGTCCTATTAGATGCTAAAAGACATAAACAAGGTCATTGTGTTTAATCATTAGCTAATTTATTTCATGCGTTCCATCTGGGAGCACAAAACAAGGCATTTTCTTTTACTCCTTTAAGCCTATCTTTGCGGCATTTTGAAAACTTCATTTTTTTTTTTTTTCGAAACTCATTTTTAATCCTACGTTCTTTCAATAAAATAATTCTAAACTTAATTTAAAAAAAAATCATATTTTTTGACCACACGTTCGTAAAAAAAAAAAAAAAAAATCCACAACTACAAAATCTATTTTTCCCCCCAAAAAATAGAGCTCAAACATAGCCTAAATTCGTAAGGGTCAACAAACCAATCTTACGACTTTCAATGGGTAGTTGAATTTTGTTATTTCACAATTAAATTCATTGTATTTAATACATTTCAACTAAAACTTCTCTTGTCGATGACTGAGTGACTGAGTGCAATAACGTTTAAGAACAAAGATTAATTGTTCTCTTGTCAATTACATAAAATGATTGATCCATATCATCGTATAGTATTCACATTGCTCTCGATGTAGTACTACTAGAACTAAATCAATACAAATCCTTCATTACAGTTAAATTTAAAAAAGTAACAATAATCGGAGCAACCACCAATGGTACTTAGTACTACTTATAGCTTCCGCGGTTACATTAGACAAATTTTAGGTCCTGAAAAGGCACCAGTGTCCAAAGAAAAGATATAACATATATTTTATGATGTATTTTTACCAAGTATTTTATTACACTCAATAAATTATTATATATATATATGTGACGTTATTGAAGACCTACTAAATAACTTTAAAACTACCTAAAAAGCAGTCTTCAAAGATGATATTAAATGAATTGTGGATTAATATGTACATTTGAACTAATTCAATAATATAATTTAAACAAATTACGTTTTTGTTACGTTTTATCCAATAATATCTCTAGTTTATACGGAGGCATCGTCCTATTAGTCACTATCTTTAATCGTGTAGTTAGATAATTTAGTTCACAAACTGATTGACGTTATGGTAAATAATACGCATTGCCCTCGATTCTATTTGGAATCAACCATAACCAAATTTCTAAGAACCTCACATTAGATTTAAATTTCGAAAAGTGATAATCGTCTTCTTTGTGTTTTAAACAAAACGTAATATGGGTTTTCTAAAATTATTTTTTCGTGCTACTATAATCTTTTCAAATTAAAAGTTAATATGGGTGTGTTTGAGCCACATTATTTTGGAAGAAAGTATCCTGAAATAGTAGATTGATGAAGAATGTGTGGTTGAAAAAAAAGGAAAAGTTATTAATGTGATGTAAAATATTATTTTATTGAAAAATGTGTGGTTGAAAATAAGTAGAAAAATGAGAATAAGAATTTTAATGTGTACCAAACAGGGGTTATATCTGCTTTCTTGAGAAGCTTAGGATGCATTGTGATATTGATAATTAATGGCAAAACATATTGTTCATCACCATGTGCGCGTAGATTAAAAGTTGGTGCAACATGATTGAATTAGACACCAATGAATGCTCTCCTTGGGGCCATCTTGATTGGGAGACCATTTCACCATCCTCCTCTTTAATTTGTTTCCTCTATTTAGAGGCCTAAATTGAGTAAAGCCGACTATTAACTTTTCTAGCATGACCAATAAACGAATTATGTCTATACGTAATTTTAGACCGTTGATAAAAGCTCCCTATAAAATAGAGATAAAAATATTAAAGAAAAAATTGTGAAGAATGTTTATTTCTCATATGTCATTTAAAAAAATTATTGACTCCTAAACTTTATTTATCGTTACATTTTATGTTCTTAACTTTTTTCAACGCATTCTTATCATTAACTTTTCGTCAATTAGCAAATCTTGTCCTTAGTGATGATTTTCATCCAAGAATTCTGTCATCGTACTTTAAAATGATGGACAAGTATTTAATTATATATATATTGCTTATTAAATACATGAGAGGTAAATATATCTTTTTATTCACTCTTAACGAAATTTTTGACAAAAATTGTTACCATGGGCGGGATATATAAGATAAGAATACAATGAAAAAAATTTTGGGGCCACAAGTATGACAATGATTAATAATTATGAACATTTCACACAATTAAAATGTGATACACTTATATATAAAAAAGAATGTATTTGAATATATTTAGCCATTGATTATTTTGGGGTAAATAGCACAAAACGTCCTTACCTTTCAATTTTATTGTGCAAAACGTCCATACCTTTCATTTTTTGGCATTTTCACCCCTACCTTCCACATTTCATTGCGCAAAAGGTCCTTTTCAATA
>CAIGRP010119036.1:0-23752 GCA_903798385.1 Fraxinus cuspidata
GTTGACTTGGGAAACATGCTGGAAACAGAACAGGAAAGAATAAAGGATTCATTACAAAGTTACTTGAGTTTATTTGTCGTAATATGTAGTATAAAATCAACTATGCTTTGCTAGCTATGTGTGAGCAGACAAGTAAATGTTCCCCCCACTAAATTTCACATTAAAAATACATGTGTACGAAATCATAGATTCTACCACGCCTCATCGAGAAGAGCAACGGTCCCTCCAGGATTCTGCAAAAGCCAAGCAAAAACAGTAGTATAAAAAATACTGCTTCATGATGCAGAGTTTTCATAATGAAATATCAAACTTGAAGTATAGAACTAAAAACATAATTGAGAAAGAGATTAGGATAGGAAATGACTGCATCAGATTAGCATTTGAAAAGATATGTCTCAAAGCTTGACAATGGAGAAGATGCCAGATTCTGAGCTTCGAGGAAGTAAGAATGTTGATGGCCTTCGAACAATGTAATGCTTTTACATAGCCAAGAAAAAAGTCATGAATTTCGATAAATGCAAGGTAGACGTCAATTTTGACTCATGAACAACTGGTTTTCCTTGCAAGTTTGGAGGCAGTCTCAGCCTCAGCACCAAGTCTTTGCTGCCAAGTACAAGCTTCAAAGTAATATAACAACAGTCCATAGAATTACAATATACTAAATTGAGAAACCTTTTCCATATGATCCAGGACATCTTGGTTATCAACGAATTCTATGTAGCTCCAGTCGATCTCTTCTTTTGTGTATTCCTCCTACTCCATCTTGAAAACATGCTGAAAATTTTTACAGTATTTCAGATTTATGTTGAAACACTGGTTCACAATCTGCTGCTAAATGGGTCAACTGGTGTACCTGGTTAAAATGTTGTTGTAGCTTTTCATTTGTAAAATTAATGCAGAACTGCTCAAAACTGCACGTGTTATTGGTTAGTTGTGTTACTAATAAGGAGTTAAATGACACAGTCATCTTTGTATCATAACCTATGCTTACCTATTAGTTTTAAAACTTTCAAAACCATATATATCAAGAACACCAATCTGACATTTTGAATCCCAATTGAATTATTTATTTTGTCCACGAACCTGTAGATATTTAGAATGAATCAATTTGACTAGACCAGGGAATAAAACTATCCTGATACATAACCAGGAATAGAACTAGCATCATAACAGTCAAACAAGCGAGAATACATCGTCTTGGCTAATCCATCCCTACTAACTGCTGCACCATTAGGATCAAGACTTCAGTATTGCATCTTCCATTGCATTAAGATCACACCTGTAGAATCAAAGAAACAAAAAATCAAATCTGAAACTAATACACTGATAGGAAAAAATTGAAAAAGTAAGATACTCTAGTCATACATGAGAAGCTCTGCCACAGTCTGAAGATGGAACTTTGATTTGTCATCCTTGAGAACTGATGAATCAACTTCTTTTCCCTTGAAAAATTCAACATTACCAAGATGGAGAATAGAGGCCACAATTCTGAAAATAGCATGTGCTGATTGAGCAAAAGGGGCAGCAGAAAGATACTGGTTATAGGACTTCACCTGCTCTTTTCGACTTATTCCAACAATATCCATGGCCCTCCTTGTTGCCAGATAATCATGTGCACCACTTATACCAACTAATTCATAGCAATTGGATTGGTTTAGATAGCAAAATGTTTTAGGATGTCTCAACTTATACTTCTCAGTTTCCTGATAAGATTGAAAATTGTAATGATAAATATGTATCTTTCCAAAAGATAATAAAAATGATGTTGTGAAAGACGAAAACCTCCTGTGGTGCTGCTCAAAGAACATAGAAGCAGTGATAGTTACGTTCGGGATCTGAAACTTGGCAAACACGAGATCTCTCAAGAAGATACGTCCTAATTTGCTGCTCATGATATTCTTCTTGGCTTATCAAAGTGAATTTCAACAAATTTACCAAATCGACTGCACCATTATAAATGGATTAGCAATAAATCTACAGACTATGAAGTTAATTTGTAAATGCTATCAAGTAAACATCAATTAGTTCACAGCATGACTCGAGTTGTATCTTACCTTGAATTGTTATTTCTAACAGTTTTTGCATTTCCAAATGCTTCAAATACTGGATTTGACTGCAACAAAACCCTTGGTAAACTTTAGATGTATCATAGATAAAGGTTTTCATGAAGAGCACAAGACGTAAAAGAAATAGTTTTCTTAATCTATATCAACAATAAAAGCCTAGTTATAAAAGGTCATGCAAGTTTAACAGGGTTTGTGGGCATAAAACCAGCAAGTAGAGTCTTACCTCAAGAACTTATTGTTCTACTGTTCGACCTTCAGTGCCTTTACAGTCACCCAAATAGGCTAGATACTGTATATGCATTTTAGTAGTTTCAGTCTTACCAGCACCACTTTCTCCACTAACCAGTATAGAGTTACTTTTCCCTCATTGATCATTGCCCTACTTTGTTTCAATCAACTTAGTATAGTTAGCCTGATCTTTGTTTACGGAAGAGTAGTGCAGAATGGCTATACAACATAGAACTACCTGAAAGTAACATCAGCAATGGCAAACATGTGAGGACTCAGTTCACCAAATGGCGCACCCTTGTATTGTTCCATCATGTGGCCATCATACAAGTGAGGCAGCCTTTGAAATGGATTGATGGCAATAAGTATGCTTCCAGTGTACGTCTGACATAATTTAAGAGTATAATATTACGATAGAGTCACCCATGGCTGCGGTAACTAATGTTGTCTCTTACCGGGTTGAACATAGATTAAACATGATTTTAAATTGAATATTACGATTTTAAAATCTTACATATATTTCATTGAGCTAGTATCTCGATGCAAAGTTCTGCAAGACCTCTGGTTCGTGCAAATTAGATAGTTTAGTCATGTCATCAACTCCACCAGCACGGGAATCCTCATCTTTAGGATATATTTTTTTGAAATTAGCTACAACCTTGATAAGTTGGAAAAACACAACAAAAAAATGTAAGTGAAAATTGAAGAATGACTAAGGTTAGAAACTTGCTACTGCTAAGAAAACAATTCAATCCTAACTCGAAACATTTTGGCAATGCTCTAAAACTGTAAATAAGAAGAAAAGGTTGTATTTGTCCATAAATAGAAAAAACAACATTGGAGACAGTCCAATGTAAGTTTTTCTCTTCTTGTATGAATACAAGAAGAAATACAGAGGAACCAAGATATAGCTGAACCTAGTATAATTTTATGGCAATCACTGCCCAAACCCAAAAAACAATAATTATAAAAACTAACAGTGGCATGGTCAATGCTGAGTGCATAGTAAGTCCTTTGAACAGTAAATCCAGAGGCTCAGTTTTCATATTAATTTCTTTTGGATTCTTAGAGAATAAAAGGCAAACATAGACTATCTCAATACAAAAAATATTACCCCAAGTATACCAGGATTATTAAATAAAGTTTGAGTCTAGTTTTACTTACAGAGCTGTTTAATGCAAAAAACTTCAGTTTACCTGCCTACCATCAGATGTTTGGACCTCAACTTCCTGTCCATTTATTTTCGTTACTTGTCCATTGATCCAAGCAACATCTGGGTCTTCAACCCAAATATGAGAACCTACAATGATATTAACCGGTGTGCCCTGCATTGGGAGTTCATGAGTTTTCAGAAAGTAATCAAGTCCAACATATTAAACCCTTCATTACACCTCATTACAGTCGGAGTCCATACTCTTTCGCTGATGGTATAAGTTTGCACACAACACACACTTATCTCCACTGACTAACAGTTAATGCTAGTGATGTTCTTGCTTCAAGAACTACTTATAGTTCATAAAATAGTTAGAGTATCTGTCTATGATCTAAAATTATTTTGTCTACTGTAAATAACAGTATTAATTCCAAATCCCCATTAACTATTATCTTTAAATAATATCAATTAGATTTAGAGATTTAAATAATACCAGATTAGTTCCAAAAAGTTACACATGTAGATGCAAATAATTCCAAGATCACACTCAACAGAATACCAAAATTTAAATTTTAAATGCAATAAAATACAGCCACTGAGATCAAGGTTTCCATACCATTTTAATTTACACATCCAAAACTGGATTATATCCAATTTTTCATCAAAGGATAAATCTTTAATTGTATTCAAGAACCCCAGTGCAAGTAATTTCTCACCAACTTTAGCACCTAAATCCTAATGGGTCCAACACTGGATACTGGGTTCCGCCGGAATATTGATAAAACGGCGTGAATGAACAAAAAAACGCCAGTGGATTCGTAATGGGCAATGAGTTTTGGGTTTCTGATTGAGAAAGAGGTGTGTAATGGTGAGAAAAGTGACCGTTGCTTCGAAGATTGGTGTTTGATCATCACAAAAAATGCGCCAACAGCCATGACAAAGTTAATTCCGTCACGTGCCACAGGTTACTTAGTCAATATGATATGAGTTTGAACTAGTGAAAAGCTATACGAACAAAAGTGTAAGGTAATGAACGATCGATAAAGAACCAAAGATTAAAATCACACTATAAACTCTCGAAATACTGTATTTATGAAAATTGAGAACATGGGTTCTCAATAACAGTTCTTATCCCTTTTTAATGGCACAAAAGAGATCTATTTATAGTGTTACATGTATAATAATAATCATTGAATGAGAGAACACGTGACTCCATCTTTTTAACCAAAACATTAAATCCTAAACATCACTTTTGACTGACTAGCCTGGGGCGCCTTAAATGCCCCTAGAAAGAAGGCGGTCAACCCACATCCTACACTGACAAGACTGACATTTTGACTTATTACAACAATCAAATCAATCATTCTAAAATGATTTTACAATTTTAAGATCTTCGAATGCAAGTCATCATTTGTTACGGTTGAACTTTGAATTCCTCTTCATCGGGCCTTGTGTATAGCTCCATAGGGGCTTCAGAGGAGAGGGGCTTCAGCAGAAGTGGGGCTTGCCAGATATAGGCCTTGGCCTTTTTGGGCCTCGGCAAAAATGGGCTTCGGCCAATTTTGGCGCAACAATAATCCCCTAAGTCCATGTGTAGTTGTTTATGTCATGCATGACCTTCATTTCTTAAGCGCAACATTTTTTTGTCATGGTTAGATTTTTGTCAAACACAAATGGGATTGTAGACTAAGTGACATTCTTTTGAGAATCCTACGTTGTTGGAGATTGAATTCTTAGTTGTTCATGTTTGTTGCTCTTTTATTTTCATTTTGCATTTTAACTTGGTTGAATTGAATGTGCGCTAATATTGTCATGCTATCTGCAGAGATGCTACATTATCAGGGCAACAATCCCACTTGCATTACCAGGGCTTTGGTAAAGCGGAAGAATTAAGTTAAGGGCACTGCAGCACACGCACTAGGGATTACATCAAGAATTACATAATGTACAAGTGACATTATATAATTGATTGATAGAAATAAAATAATTTTCGCCTACCAATTATATAAAGTCATTTGTTCATTATGTAACATTTGACGTACAAGTAGAATAATCCTTAAGTTACTTAATTGTATACTTTATGATCATGACTATTATAGTCAACTTAAATAAATTCCTTGTTTCGTGGTGGGAATTAAGATTTTTAGTAAATTTCGATAAAAATTAATTAAATGTGTGATTGAAAAATTGTGTATCTATAAAATATGCTATTAAAATTAATTATTAGATTTGACTTAAATTAAAGTCTATATTTTTATTTCTACCAAACAAATACTAAGTGTAAATGGATCGGATTGATTGCAAAGAAAAAAAAAAAGATGACTGCTCCAAAAATTTTAGACAACTTTGCTTATAAAGTGAAAAATAGGGCGCAGTTCGCATCAACCATGGAATCAATAAACTTCCTTATCGGATCTAACAGCCACTTTTAACAACAGCGCATCCTACTTTTGTATACTATTCATTGAGACCCTGGAGACAAAAAACAATTTTATTTTTCTTCATTTCAATTTCAACGAAATTAAATAGACCTTACTCACGAGCAAAAATAACTAGATTAATGTACTACCCATTGAGACCCTGTTGGTGCACGTATATGTATTCACAGCACACTCAATGTAAATCGATAAAATTGTCGAATTCGAGTAACTTGTTATAACAATCGCTACTTTATTATTAAGACTAAGCATCGATATTAAAGTCCTTTATTATGACTATAAATACAAGAATTGCATGTACAAACGCTATCACAATGTTTACGCGCTCAATCGTATTTGTTAAGACGTTATAGAATGTGTGGTCAAACACGATCAAATAGTCTCGTTTGATCTAGAGTTGCGATCAAAAGCTCTAACGATATTAGAAGTGTGAGAAATTATAATAATTTAATGAATTCGATCATATATTGAAAGGAATATTTGAAAAACATGCATCGAAGATCTGTGCGTTTACAGAACCCACAAAATTGGACTTTTCGTATTTTGATTTCCATTTTTCCCGAACACATTGCCGAGGAAGAAACCGCCTTAAATTTTTGTTCCTTATTGCAGTACACCATACTGGAAAATTTTTATTGTACTCTGAGCATCAATTGTTGTACATACTGTCGGTCTAATCTTCGTCTACAGTGGAATTCATAGCTACAAGAAGTTGAATGAGAAGAAACGTCACGGTCATCGAATGAATTGGTGAATTTTCGATTAGTTGAATCAGAAATGAGATCTACTTCATCGTTTGAAGAAGTCGAGATCCAAACCCTAACTCTAATTCCAGGGCTACCGAATGATTTAGGGGCACTGATTTTAGCATTCATTCCGTATTCTCATCACTCTCGCCTCAAATCCACCTGCAAATCATGGAAACGGTTCTTTTCTTCCAAAACCTTAATTTCCCTCCGCCAAAATTATGTTGTTGCCCCTCATCTGCTCTGTATATTTCCCCAGGACCCTTCGATCTCTTCTCCGTATTTGTTTGACCACAAAAATCTCTGCTGGTGCCCCCTTCCGCCCATGCCCTGTAACCCCCATGTATATGGACTCTGCAATTTCATTTCCGTTGCTGTTGGGCCTCACCTGTATGTGCTCGGTGGATCGCTCTTTGATACCAGGTCGTTCCCCCTTGACCGTCCTTCACCGTCATCATCTTCATTTCGCTTTGATTTCATGACGTTTTCATGGGACTCGTTGTCCCCCATGATCACGCCGCGTGGCAGTTTTGCATGTGCAGCTTTGCCGGATTGCAATAAGATTGTCGTAGCTGGGGGTGGGTCACGGCACACGATGTTTGGGGCAGCAGGGAGCAGGATGAGCTCAGTGGAGATGTATGACATTGGAAAGGATGAGTGGGTGGCATTGGATGGGCTGCCAAGATTTAGGGCAGGATGTGTTGGTTTCTTTCTTGGAAGAAGGGAGTTTTGGGTTATGGGAGGATATGGGGAGTCAAGGACGGTCTCTGGGGTGTTTCCGGTGGATGAATATTACCGGGATGCAGTGGTGATGGAGCTGAAGAATGGTGGCAAATGGAGGGAACTCGGGGATATGTGGGAGGAAGGGGAGAGGCGAAGACTGGGTAAAATTGTTGTGGTTGAGGATGAGGGGCAAGATGTTCCCGATATTTTCATGCTTGACAAGAGCGAAATATTCAGGTAAAATTGCAAAGATTATTATTTTTGTATGCTCCGTGAAAATTATTATATTCTAATTATGTCAATTGTATCTCCTCATTGATGCATCTGTAAATTTTGGATTGCATGTTCTATGATCAGTGACTGAAATAATATAGTAAATTCGACAGGTAACCAGCTTCATTAGATAAAGGATTATAAGCTTAATGTAGCTTGATATTTGTACACTTGTGAATCCTGGCTTACTGGAGATGCCTGCTGTTTTTGGTTAAATGTAGATAATGTTCCGGTGTGTATCCTGTTCTCATTGATTTGCTTTGATATTGGCTTTCTTTTTTTATGTATTTGTGCATTTGATATTTTGTTCACACGTTAGAGGACATTTCTTTGTTTGTTCTGACAATATGTGAATTTCAATTTATCTTATATTCAAGCATGCTTTATTATCTGCAAAATAGTACACATACAGGGTGACTTTATTATTCATATTGAAAACTATGATCAAGTGACACTGAGCCTGAGCCATCTTACTAGGTCTTTGGTATTGGTGTAGATCTAGTTTTGGACGCACAAATTTTTAAATACGAGTTGAGGATTTGGACAAAAATGATGCCTAATATTGGGTATGGTGACTATTTCATGAAAATCGCTAGCTAGTACAGTATGCTTTCAAGATGTTATACATAAATTTGATAATTGCAGAAGTATTAAAGTGGTACATTTTCAGATATAACTTTTATGAGAAAGATAGAAGTAGGGAACCCTTTTTCTAGTTGCTTAATTTAATCTCTAGCTGTGTATTTGGCACTTGTGTTGTGCATCGTAGACTTGTGTCCATTTATTAAGGGTTGAGAACATTTTCCATTTCACTTTTTAGTGTCATGTATTGTTGATGACGACATGGTCCTGCATTTTGAGACCCTCCCTCCTTCCCTCTCCATTGGAGTATTGTTTTTGTCACCATCTCACTCTTCAAAACTTGGGGAGGCTATATGTTCAGATTTGACGGAGTCTAAATTTCTATTTAATCAATTTCAAGTTGCTGCTTTTGTTTTTCCCTATCTTTATTTGTGTGGAACTTAATTTGCCGTGGTGGAAGAACTCAAGATGGCGTCTAAGCACTCTAAATTTGTTCGTGGTACAAATCTCTAGAGATGTGAAAGTTTTGGGTGGTGGTACACACATTAAATATTTTGCATTTATAAAGAAATTATTTCATAATAGACTTCCAGGCAAAGCATGTGCTGGACTTTGGTTGTGAATGGTAAGCTGACTAGAGAGAGAAAAAATGAAATAGAATGTTCATCTGATAGTTCTGTTCATAGACATATTTCCACCGACCTTCTAAGAGCATGTTTGGCCAAGCCTAAAAAGAAGTAACTTCGTTGTTTTTATTAAAGAAGTAACTTACATGTTTGGCTTCTTGCTTCTTTTTTGAACTTTTAGTAAAAAAATTGGCTTTTTCAGAAACCACACCTTACCCTAAAGAAGCAAATTTGCTTCTTTTCTGGGCTTGGCCAAACATGCTCAAAGCTATACGAATACTTCTAATATTTGAATGCCTCTTGGTGCTGGTTGAAGTCGTGGGAAGTGGGTTCACCAACCCTTCAAACTATCAAACATGCACAGAAAAAGAAGACTGTTTGTGCTTGGCTGGGAGGTGAGGTGAGGAGAAGGTTGAAAATTATAATAATATGACTAAGAAAGATGAAACCAGCGATTTTGGGAAGTGCAACAATGATGTGCTAGCAATGAAGTGTATATGAACAACAGAGTGATTTTGAAGCCCTGGATTATGCTATGCTTTGGCTGAATGCATTTCCCTGCCTGCTTGAAAGTCTATACAAACTGCAGAAAGAACACAAAGGAAAAATACAAAGAAGAAATTGAGCTTCACTCTCTTTTAATCTCTGTCGATTACCAAACTTCCGACTTACATTGGTTTAGACTATAGATCTAATAGTCTAATTGGGTGGCAGCCCATCAAGACAAGTCTTATTTTTCATGATCCTTACCTCCTTATTGTCTTTAGCTTTATCTATTTTGATTCTATTTATATACTTTCTTTGCGTTTCACCTACCGTACAGGTATGATATGGCTTCTAACCGCTGGATAAAGGAGACAAGTGTGCCTAAAAAAGCTTCAGATGATTCATCAGTTGGGTTTGTCGCTTTAGATGGGGAGCTGCACTTGCTTACTCTTCTGAATGGAAATGATTCACCAGACAGCCGACGACCACGACAGCATAAGAGGTTAGCAACACTGTTAATACAAATATATCATCCTAGGAAGAGGACGTGGAGATCCATTGTTACAAAACCACCCTTTAATCACCCTATAGATTTCAAAACAGCAGTTATGTGCACCATTCGACTGTAGTCCATTGTTATCTTGATGCAATCTTATGCTGGATAACCTATTTGTATATAACTTTATATAGCCTGATGACCATATCAGTCTTCATAAAAGATATTGCATGTAATTGAACAGGTAAAAAGGGATGTAAATTCAAGTATATTTCTTCTCTCTCTCAAAATTTTAAACGTATTAGTTGATGTAAAATCTATAATTTGTTGTTCAAGAATTAGACAAGTAGTTGGTCTCTCTTAAAATTGGAGTGTAGCTTCCACGAATATACTGTCGTGTCCAATTTACCAAACATAGTATATGTCGTGCATCTGCCGCCTTGGTCGTGGAATTTAATACTGTTATTTTCTCTGTGGTTAGGTTTGTCTTATCAAACCCAACATATATTTGAGGCCAAAACTTGAAACGTTCAAATCAAAAGTTTGAATCAGCAAATTCCTACTCGTAACAAAATCCCCAGTCAATTCAATTATTCAAGATCTTTTTAATAGACGGTCACAAGTTGCAATTGAGACCAACATTTTACAAATGGTCTCACGTCTGTCATTTAAGTAATTTAAGGGTTTGTTGAATTCTAAATTTTTTGGGAAAATCGATTCTGTAATAGTGATTTTCTTGGAGAATTGGTTAATAAAAAGTGTGGAAATTTTTAAAATTTACATGTAAAATTATTTGATTAAAAATGATATGTTTTTTTTTAAAGTGAATTTTTTAATAATGGGTTCAAACAGCTATGAATCCCACCAATATTTGAATATATATAAATGTAAAAAGTTGCTGGAATTTAATCTATGCCTACTAAAGCCGAGTTAGAATTAACTTAAACTTGTGAAAAAAAATAAATAAATAAAATTTCATTTCAATTATCGAGTTTCTACTCAGATATGGTTTTGTACATCGTTATTATTATTGTTCTTAACGCTTCTTTCATCTGGGCAATAATTGATTGAATTGCCTGGAGAACGAGAGGTAACTTAATTGTTTAGACTGAAATTATAAAAATTCATGAATTTTGATCGAAGTTAGTGGTATATTTTTATAATTTGTGCGATTTTTATATGAATTTCATTGCCGACTAAAAGCACTTTAATTTTCTGAATTTTAAATCGAAATATAGTGGATTTGCTTATTTAAATAATTTTATTTTTGTTCCAAAGAGATGATCAAATAAATTAGAGAAATTGAAGTATTGTAATGGTGTGTGAACATTGTTACGATTTTTTACTTCAATTAGCCCTTGTTTGGCTCTCATTTTCAAAAAATTATTTTCAATCTCATATTTCATGAGATCCACAATATAAAACAAAGATCGAAAAGATTAAAAAAAATCAATCATTCACAACCACTAATAAAGGATTCTTCGAAAAGTTAAGCATCAGTAATATTTTTTTACAAACACCAACTTTTATCAAAGTTTATTAAAAATTTAATTTTTATTTAAACCAAACAAGGGCTCAACTTTAATTTGTTTTTCAATTTTGTAAATCACTTTTTTAATTCGTTTTACTAAGAAACATATAGACTTCTTTTAAGATGATTTTCTTTTTCTAGGAATAATGTCTTGTAACTGAATAATTATTTTAATGTAATGTTGATAGATTGAACCATTTCTTGCTTTGTGCGTGAATGTTTAAATTTTGATCCAACTCATTTTCAAATTTTACTAATCAGTCAATCCAAATATTGTTTTTTACCAACTAGAACCACTTCCGAAAAATCTTCGTTCTAAACAAATTTAATTCTGAACCCTTAAATTTCTCATGTATCTACGAATTTGTAGGCGAATTTATAAAAATTTTAGTGAAATGCAAGAAAGACCATAAATTTTAGGGATAACTGCAACGGTGATACCAAAATTTTTATTTGTACCACCCACGATACCAAGTCTCTCAAAATGTCGCAGTCGAAGTCCAAATGAATAGTTTCTGTTAGTATGACCGTAGACCAAATAATTGACATTAACAATAATTTTGACCAAAATGAAAATTTTACATTTTTTATAATAAAATAACGAAAATCAAATAATTAAAATTAAAAACCAAATTCCAACTTTTTCTTCTCCATCCACCCCCTCTCCCTCTCCCCCACCCCAAAACTATCACCACTACTGCCATCTCCTCCACCACCACCTTCATTCCCATCAACAGCTGTGTTTGGTGAGTGGTGGGACATTCTATTAGTATTGTTAGTCATCACAAGGAAATTCATGTCTTTTCCCGCTACTTGAATTTCATTTCTCTTTTGACCTTTCTTCTTCTCCAGACCAAAGGGGCAAAGTTGGAATATTTGTTATGTTAAAGAAACAAGATGATTCAAAAGTGAAAAATTATACATTGTTATAGATATAGATATACTTTGTAAAGATTGAAGAGACACTGAAAGAGATTGAAAAAGAAAAAGGGTTAATGGTAGTGGTGGTGATGGACACTCCAGAGAGGAGCAAAAGCAACCAGATTACAATATTCACCAACATATTTGAGGTGTGATTTACTTCTTTTTACTGTTGAAGTGCAATTCTAGTGATTTGACTTATTTTTGGGTCAATTGATATTGGATTTTTAGTTTTTCCACGCTGGAATAGAAACCCTTAAAACCTCGAAATATGTGACTCGCCATGAAAACCCAAAAAAACAAGGCTATCGATGCTTCCTGTTGAAAACCCGAAAGCTAACCCAAAAAATGGCCGAAATTTGAATTGAGGAAGGTGATTTTTTTGAGAAATCTAGTAGGGTGTAGTAGGGAAAAGGTATGGCCTTAGTCAGATTGCCTCCATGTTTCAGTTTCCATCCGATCGATGAAGAGCTTGTCATTTATTATCTCAAAAGGAAAATTCATGACAATTCAAATTTATCAAGTTTCTCCGTGAGAGTAGGAAGAGAGGGAAGAAAAAAATTGTTGGGTGATGGGAATAAAGGTGGCGGTGGAGAAGATGGCAGTGGTGGTGATAGTTTTGGGGTGGAGGTGGGGGTGTATGGGGTGGGTGGAGAAGAAGAAATTGGTTTTTAATTTTTAATTTTAATTATTTGATTTTAGTTATTTTATTATAAAAAAATGTAAAGTTGTCATTTTAACTTTTAAAATTAGTCAAAATTATTATCAAGATCAATTTTTTGGTCAACTAACTATCAAACTAATAAAAACATCCATTTGGACTTCAGCTGCGACATTTGAAAGGTATGGTACTGTGGGTGGCTCAAATGAAATGTTTGGTACCGTTGATGCAATTATCCCTAAATTTTAAAACAAACCTTATCCTGTTCCCCTTGTCACGACTCGTTCAATTTCTAATTCTTTTGCAAATCCCCCTAGTCAATAGTCAAACCCTATGCCATGGAATTGAAACAAGAATAATTCAAGTCATACATCCTCATTTTCTTTTTTTTCTTTTTTCATGTACTATATATACATATATGATACATAGATAAACACACACACTGACACACAATTCACAAAACCTACAATTAATTTGCATGTATTCTCCCTTTGCTTGTTGAACAAAATGAAGGCCCCAAATCTTCTCTTAGCAATCATAGCAATAATTTTTGTTCTAAACATTAAACCCTACGAAGCTGCAAGAATTCTTGATAAAGAAGAACTACAATGGATGAGAATGGGACATCTAGTTTTACCATCCTTGCAGACGCGCCTCGTTGGCCCTCCTTCTCCGAATGGCTGCACATGGGTCGGTGGCAGCGGTGGCAGGCCATGCCGGAGCTCTGTCAGCGAGAAGAATTTCGCAGGGCTTATTGTTGCGGCGCCTCCTCCACCACCACCACTTGCAGCTGATCATAATGCCTATTCAGAGCAGATGGTTCAGTTTGGAATGGCTACTGATCGTATATAAATGTCAACAACTACTCTTAACTTTGGACTGTGTTGTAACATAGAAGCAATTACTCATATATTTTTTCATTCCTTTTTATTTTTTATTTTTTGTTTTAAGGAACCGAACTATCTCTTTTACATTCTACTTTTGTAAGTAAGTCTAATTTGATGTATTTTCATGTATTTATTTTGACGAATGACAAACAATTAGTTAGAGCATAACATTATGCTAATTGATATTTCCTTTCGCATGGTTGTTGAGAAATATAGTTTTTGTAGATATATAAATTAAAGAAACGTCGACTACTTTCTATAAATTAATGACACATCGTGACCATCAATTCCGTACTCCAAATGAAAAACTAGCATATTCAAATTGGGGATCCTCGTAAATATGAACCTCACCCCTCCCTTAAAAGGTAGGATTTTTCCAGTTTGTCATGACTGCCAGGGATTGACCTCTGCAGTGAGATTGTCGTGGGGTTATAACAGAGCAGGAAGCTCCACTCTCCAGACCAAAATTTCAAAAATTCTTGTTTGGTCACCATTATTTTCAAAATATAATTTTCTCTCTTATTTTCAATATTACATTTTTCAATAAAATAATATTATATGTAAACCCAGAACTTTTTATTATATTTAACCTGATCAAACTCGATGTACATTTACACCAAGTTTGACAGTCCCCTCACAATGGGGTGTGAGGGAGATGTACACCATGCTTGATTGGGTGTGAGGGAGATATACATCATGCTATCAATCATGGTGTACAAAGGGTTTAACCATATTTAACCACACATTTTCCATTAAATCACTGTTTCAAAATGCACTTTTTGTAGGGGGGGGGGGGGGGGGGGGGCTCAAAAATTTGCCTATTTTTTTTTTCTTAAATTAGGGAGTCTAGGGTTTTATAATTATCATCTAAAGAGATGGAGGTCAGAGAAGATATTGTATGCATTTTTTCTCTTGTAATCATCATCAAACTTGTCCCAATCCGTACTTGACATGTGAAGTTACAACCCTTGACATCGACAGCATGTAAAGTTTGTTTCATTTTAAATTTTTCACGAGACATCAAAGTAGTGAATAATACTTCCATTGTTGGTCTTCCTTGAATGGCTTTAGGAGACCTTGTCATTACACCTTAAAGTAGTGAAATGACTTCCATTCAATAAGCTATATTTTTCCAAAGAATAATACTATTTATCATTATAATAATGTGATATCGGTGATATTGCAGTTAGGTGGAATAATGAGATACGACAATTCATTTTTCACGAGAGATGAGAGATTGAACTATCATATCCCATTATTTCACCTAAATTGTCACATAATCGATATTTCTTCATTATAATAATAAATAACATTATTCTTTCCGAAAACAGATGAACAATTGCAAATTAAAAATGGTGCTGACGAATTCTACCTTTTTCTTGTCAAACACGGTTGACCTTAATGTTTATTAACCTAGGACGGGTTTAAGGAAGTGAATACTATGTGGAAGACATTTCTTAACAAGGAGGCGTGTGGATGAAGAAAATGAAAAATTGGCTACATTTCGATTTAAAATATTTATTACATTGAAAAAATTTAGAAGTAATTCAAGATTTTATTTTATTTTTATCAAGTATAGAACATGAAATTTTTTTCTCTATTTAATTTTTTTCCCTGGAAACAATGTTTTATTGTTGAATAATCATCTAAATACATTAATGTTGATCTTTTGAAAATTTTCTTGCCTTTTTTAATTTTGATTTTAACTTGTTTTCAAACCCCACTTTTTTATTAGTCAATCCAAATTCTAATACTCGTTTATCTATTTATTCTATTAGCTTTCTTACCCCGAAAAATTATTAACAAGATTCTCAAATCAAAATTCGTCAACAACAAAAGCATCATAAGAAAATTGAGTAGCTATCAAAACGCGGAAGACCTTTAAAAAATAGTCATTTTTTAGGTTTAAAATACATATGTATCCACGATGAAACAATTAAAAGTTGAGTAGAGAAACTAGAACAAATAGCAAAAGACAAAGATATTCATTTCAAAAAGATGGAAACTATAATTTTAACCAAACCTTGTTTTTTCTTCCACTCGTCATGACCCATTCAAATTATAATTTTGCAAATCTTTCGAGTCAATAGTCAAAGTTTTTGCCATAAAATTAAAACACGAAATATTCAAGTCATAAACTTTCACGGTTTTCTCTTTTTCATTTCAGGCACTATAAATATACACACATGAATTACATATATACTCACATATATACAAATACATCTCCAATTTGCATGTATTTTTGCCAGATTCAATTCCTCTTTGCTTGTTGAACAAGATGAGGGCTCCAAATGTTTTCTTGACTATCATAGCAATAATTTTTGTTCTCAATATTAAACCCTACGAAGCTGCAAGAATTCTTTATAAACAAGAACAACAATGGATGAAAATGGGACATCTAGTGTTACCATCCTTGCAAAGGCGCCCCGTTCGCTCGCCTTCGCCAAATGGCTGCACATGGGTGGGCGGCAGCGGTGGCAGGCCATGCCGGAGCTCTGTCAGCGAGAAGAATTTTGCAGGGCGTATTGTGGCGGCTCCTCCTCCACCACTTGCAGCTGATAATGCCTATCCAGAGCAAACGATTCAATTTAGAATGGCTACTGATCGTATATAAATACCAACAATAACTCTTAACTTTGGGCTGTGTCGGTATATAGAAGCAGTTAATGATATATTTTTTTTCATTCTTGTTTGGCTTAAGGAACCAAACTATCTTTTGGTTTTCATTCGACTTTTGTAAGTTTGATTTGATTCCTCGATGATAATCGAATCTAAATATATAAAACATTCACTCTTTATGCTAACACCATCCTTAATAATAACCTAACATTACGAGCATGTTTGGCTTGGCTTCTTTGTTCTAAAGAAATGACATTTTTTTTCTAAGAATTGGCTAAAAATTGTCTTCAGATAATAAGACCATTTTTTTACTTCTAAAATCAATATTTTTTGATGACTAAAATGACATTTCATATATTTTCTTTCAGCTAATTTAACTTTAAGCTTTTTCAATCAAGTGGTTCTTTGAAGTTTTAACTTTGATTCATCTCCTACTCACATAAACTAAAACTACTACATCAATATTTCGGATTAAAATTTAGTCCTCATTATCACTGAATTTTCAAAGTGTTATCTAAGTATCATTAAACTTAAAAAAATCTACGAGTTACACTGAATTTTCCGAAATATATCTCAATTGCCATTGAACTTTAAAAATTCTCCAAATTACCAATGGACTTACCAAATATTATTTCAAACGTCAATTTATCACTTGTATTTTAAAAGTTCATGGACTAGATGAGAAAGTATATAAAATAACGAAAGTGAAAATATTTTAGTAAGTTCAGCGAATCCGTTAAGACGATGGATGAGTGATGGATGGAATAACATTATAGTAAATTCAATGATAACTCGGATAACAAATAAAGTTTAACGGCAACTGGGAAACATTCGAGAAATTAAGTTTAGTGCTACTCAAAAAGCTTTTAAAATTCAATAGCAACTGAAATATTTAACCCTCG
This sequence comes from Fraxinus cuspidata, assembly GCA_903798385.1. Taxonomy (NCBI): domain Eukaryota; kingdom Viridiplantae; phylum Streptophyta; class Magnoliopsida; order Lamiales; family Oleaceae; genus Fraxinus; species Fraxinus cuspidata. The sequence continues at coordinate 17,339 of CAIGRP010119036.1, forward strand.
ATATTTCTATAAAAATTCATCTTGGATATTTCTCCATAGGTCATCTATTATTAAAGCTTAAAATGGGGACCGGAACAAAACTTCTGTACAACCTTATGGTAATAGTAAGTTTACTATTGCTAATAATCTCAATTGTGTTTGGTCCATTTTACATAATTTTAATTGTTTTGATTAGAAATTCAAATTTCCTCCATTATCCATTGGATACTTCTCTACAATCTACATATTTAAATCAATATAGATTGTATGTGATGACAAAAAGAACCATGACGCGACCTACTCTCAATGAACTAGTTGAATGTATGTGAAGAACTAGGCTCAAGTTCGACTCTACTAAGTCGTAACTATTAAGCAAATTAGTATTGTAATTCTCTATTCTAAGCAAGGGAGACATCTTTCTCTGAACTAGTTAGAGATGTTCCATTGCTACCAAAAGCTCGAGCTTATCTCGGTTCATACTCAATATCGGAGAAGTACTAATGTTGACACGAACAATATGTAAATTTATTACATTTTAATTTTTCACAAGACTTCAAGGTAGTTAAATGACTTTTACTAATGTAGGTCTTCTTTAAATGGCTTTAGAGACCTTCACATTACACCTCAAAATAGTGTAATGACTTCAATTATATACTGTTTATTTTCCCAAAACAGATGAACATAAGCAAATTAAGGACTGAGAAATTCTACATTTTTCATGTCAAACACGGTTGAGATTGTTAATTAACCTAGGACGGGTTTAAGGAAGTGAATACTACGTGGAAGAAATTTCTTAGCATGTGGAGGAAGAAAATGAAAAATTATTCACAACTTTTTTTACACGCCGTTTGTAGGCTTTTATTTTTACATGTACTTATAAAAAAGACTTTTTGAGGAAACAATTTTAGATGATCAATTTCATCTAAAAACTTTTCTAAAAATATTCAAAAGTAGTTTCTTATGGTAAAAAAAGTTTTTTAACTTTTGAAAAATCATGCCAAATGGGACATACATGTCTTAACTCTTTTCCTCTGAAGAATAAGATCCCATATTTCTTTTTTCTTTTTTCGTTTTTACGAAGTACAAAAAAAGAAAATTTCACCACAAATTCTCAGCCGTTTCACTATTTCAAAAAGTTTTTTCTCATCCTTTTTAAATTTATTTTAGTATTTCTCTTTTGGTTTTACCTTTTTTAATACTCAACAAACTCATTATAGGTTTTTTGCCATTACGTTTGCAGTGTTGACTGATCTCTTCTTAGCGACGATAATCAATTTATACATTTTTTTTAGTACTCGACGACAATAAACCAATAGTCGAGTTGATTGGGAACTAACTCGACAGTTTCACCTAGTAGCTTGATCTTGCTTGACCTACTCGACCATTTCACTTATTTGGTTGAGTATTTTAGCTCATCTAACTCGATAAAAATGTTGAGTGGAGTGAATTTTTACAGAATAAAAATTAATAGATTCGTCATTTTTAATATGGTTAACTTAATCATATAATCTATAAATGGACCATTTAAACGAAAAACTTGAGACATCATTTTCTATTTTGACCACTAAAACAGGTCCATCGATGCCACTAAATTCAGTCATTAGGCTTGTCCAGTAAACCCTTATCAAGCATAATATTTGAAACTAAAACTTCAAACATTCAAACGCGTAGAACAAATCCCCGGTCAATTCAACATAAAAAAATTCCTTTTAAGTGATTTTTTTTTTTTTTTTTGTGTCGATTTGGTTTCAATTTTTATTAAATTATCTTTGGATTTGTTTTTCTTTTTTTTTTTCCATATAATATCATAAAATATTTTTACGTAGAGAAAACATATTGGTAAACTGGTTTTTATTTTTCAAAGACATTTTTTCAAGGAAAAAATATTTTATTAATGAATACTTATTTTAATACATTAGTGTTAATCAATAATTTATTATTAAATTGATTTTAATAGTTTATTTCCCTCGTCATGACCCATTCAAATTCTAATTTTATGCAATTCTTTAGGGTCAAAGTCAAAGCTTGGGCCATAAAATTGATACATGAAATATTCAAGTCATAAATATCCATTCTTAATTTCTCTTTTCATGCACTATATATATACAGACACATATTACAAACAAACACATCTCCAATTTGCATTTATTTACCAGAATTAATTCCTCTTTACTGCTGAACAAGATGAGGGCTGCAACTGTTTTCTTAACTACCATGGCGATATTTTTTCTTTTATGCATTAAACCCTACGAAGCTGCAAGAATTCTTGATAAGGAAGAACAACAATGGATGAAAATGGGACATTTAGTGTTACCATCCTTGCAGAGGCGCCCCGTTAACCCGCCTTCTCCAAATAGCTGCACATGGGTGGGAGGCAGCGGTGGCAGGCCATGCCGGAGCTCTGTAAGCGAGAAGAATTTTGCAGGGCGTAGCGTGGTGGTACCTCCTCCTCCACCACCACCACCACCACATGCAGCTGATAATGCGTATTTCCTCAACCAAAAGTTTGGAATGGCAACTGATTCCAGATGAAGACACTTTAGTGCCATTACAGTAATGCCAACTACCAATTCTTTGAAGACTTAAACAACAATTATTTATTAACTTTGGACTGTGTCATAATACAGAAGTTGCTGATGAAACTTTTTCATTTTTGTTTGGCTAAAAATCCAAACTTTTTTTTTTTGTTCCATTCTTCTTTATGTTTTGTGTATTTTCATGTATTCATGTTTTCAAACAAAACAACAAATTAAAAGAAATTAAAAATATGTTTTTTCTAAGCTTTGAACATTATGTAATGTTTTAGTTTAAAAGCAGAATTTGTTCATGTACTCGCGGACAATTTTCAAATGAAAGGGATACGGTGAGGCATGCATGAACTTGGAATCCATATTTATTATTATATTCTACACATTGAATTGCCTTGAGTAACAAAAGAAAAAAAAAAATATTTATATTTTAGACTCGCCCTTTTTCAATATAACTAGTGCACGCACGTGCGATGCACGTGTTAGAGTTTAGTTGGGTAGTTAATAGCGTGGAGTGATTTTTAGTGATTTTATACAAATTTTGAGGAAATGAAAAAAACAATTCTCTGGCGGTGTTAATTCATCGCAGAAATATTAAAATCTCAAGAAAAGCTTCACTAAAAACGACTTTACCTCTCGTTTTCATGAAATCCCACCATCCGAGGGAACAATGGGGACTTTCTGAAATCAAAAGAACACAAATTAAAACAAACCATTTGGTTTGTATGAGTTAAAATGATTAAAGGTGAAATTTTAAAGGGTGATAACTTGATGTTCTATAGCAAACTTTGTTGCGCCACTATTAACACCAAAATGTACCTGAAAATAAAGTAGTAGGGTGAGGGAAAATAACTTAGCACGTCATTGTAGAAAATCAAGAATTGTGCAACTATCAAGGATTATCTCTTTTGGAAATCTCATTTCCTTCATGTAATCTTCAAGATTATTAACAATTGTCTCAGTTGGATTTTCCGCGACTCCATGAAATTTTTTAAATCCTGTCACATGGATTGCTACTGGCGAAGCAGGCCCTTCAGACCCAATCTATGGACAATCGAACGATCTAACAAAGTCAAAACACGAAATGTACCAAATTTATTTAAATACCTGCACAAAACTTTAAGGAAAAAAAAGTCAAAGAGACACAACTTTTTTCTCCAACATTCATAGAACTAAGAATACAAAGCAGGAAGTAAAGCCCCCAAATATCTACATTAGAACTCTGTATGCAGTAGAACTCTGTTGCACACAGTAGAACTCATAATATTTTTTTCTTTCTTAATTTCCTCTTGGACGGAGACATGTGTTGAACCGCTTGATCTTTTTAAACAAATGCACATACAATAGTAAAAATTTATACCTGGTTGAACAATGTGAGCATGGCACCGACCTTGTTTGATTCAGATCTAAAGCTTTTAAAACTTCTTAAACTCTGAAGCATGATTTCTCTTAGTTTTGGGAACTCAAGCATATCCGTAACTTCATTTTGTTCTGTGTCGGGTGAAACAACTTCCTTTAACATCACACACCGAGATATATTCAGAATTTGAAGATTAACCATGCATTTTGCAACCGAATCCCGAAAGAGGTTTCTAATAGCATTACAATCATCTATTATAAGAGTCACAAGGTTAGAGAAAGATGAGGGTTTGGAGATTTGCCCCAACAAATGTTTCATTGGGACATGTCCATTGCATATCTCTATCAGATTATGTAAACCTTCCAATTCCAAAAGTTCCAAATTAACGCACATGTCGGTAGGAATGGAGATTGTGGCATCAATAAGATGCTCAAAATCACAACTTAATAGTGTCAGCGTCTTCAAGTTAATGAAACCATGTTCATCTAACTCATTGGAAAGAATCTTCCAAACCTTAGCTTCTTCAATAAAAAGATGGTAAGTTTTCCTCACTTAAATTTTAATGAGGAGAACAAAAGCAGAAATGGTGTACAATAGAACGAAAAATTTTGTTAGAAATATGTCATTCTTCAGTTTAACCATATGTACAGTCATTGTATTGGCCGAGTGATATATTAATACAATATATCTATTTCAGGAACCAACTATTAAGAGGGCACAATAAAGATTTTGTATTTTCACTTGTGCAAAAATAAGCAGTTTAAGTCGACTCAATTTTTCAGTGTGCCTCGTAGTACACGTGCCAGTACTCGCAAAGATAACCGACTGAGCACCTCAGGAAGCACTTTTGCAGATAGTCCTGGCAACACTAGAAGCAGTTCTTGGATCACTTGGGGAATATTTACTCCCGGTAGAAGCGGAGAAAAAATATTCATTATTCCACGATGGCAAGGGAAGTTGAGCAATAGAACCAAAATAAATCTGCTGAATTCGAACTTTTATTGAAGATGCATATTTCATTTACAGCAATAGAATAAGAGTCAGAATTATTAAACTACTACCCCTTCTCATTCATCCATGTCTTCTTACAAGGTTTTCATCTTGTTCTTATTTTCTCATGACTCATCAGGGTAGCAGGAATTCTCGTTTCAGGAATCAATAATTGAAGCATAACCTTCTCCAAATTGTTTTTAAGTGTTGATTCAGCAATGCTTCAAACGAAGCCAGAACAATAAAAGAACCAATCTGGAAAGAAGTCGTATTCATATGCCACTTTCTTGAAGTTATCGACCTTTTGCAGCCATGCATCCACCTCTGACCCAATAACTTGCGCATTTCTTTTCGCTGCATCAACTAAAAGTTGCACATCATTTCTCCTATTTCCCAGTTTTTTTGCTTCTGAATGCAGTAATGAAAACTTTCCCGACACCTTTTCTCGCTTCCAGTGTAGTTCTTGCATTTGCATATGTAGCAATTTTCATCCCAAGAAAACCAGAAAGGACTGAAGTGACAGCACTAAGCAAAAAGGATACAGTGCTGAAGATAGCAGTACCAAGAGCAGGCTTGCACAATTTTTCCTTCTCATAGGTGCAAGGCTGGCTCTTTGTGCTGAAACCCTCCACAGAGCCCTGCCTCCGTGAGAAACGGAGGCACCCGGCGTGACTCCGTACCTCACGGAGACATCGTGTCTCCTTGAGAGACACGGAGGCATGCCGGGTGCCTCCGTGCGCAACGGAGACACCTCCTTGCCTCCGTGAAGACATTGAACGCAATAACACTCGATGTTGTCCCAACAGAAAGATGTCTTGTCTACCAAATATTTATTACCTTAGTTATGGGCATTTCAAACTTTGATTTTATTATTGTCTCAAATAAGAAAATATACCTGTAATCAAAGGAACGAACAACTGTAAAGAAGCCTTGTTGTATCAGCTTGCAAAAAGGATATGCTTGCTCATTTCCATTTAACTAACATATGAAATAATATAACCCTGCAAACTCAGCATGAGATGGAAGTCATACCACCAAGCTAATTCAGTAACAAGTTCTTCAGGTGCATCAAGCAAGACCTAAGAAGGTGTTGACCATAGTTANTTCCATTTAACTAACATATGAAATAATATAACCCTGCAAACTCAGCATGAGATGGAAGTCATACCACCAAGCTAATTCAGTAACAAGTTCCTCAGGTGCATGAAGCAAGACCGAAGAAGGTGTTGACCATAGTTAGATTCAACATATAAATAATGAAAAAATAATTTATGGGTTGCAATGATGTTTAAACCACAACCTCAAAAATTCCTACCAAATATTTAGTTATCCTAGAAGTCAATAATATTGTAAACTACTCAAAAGGAAGATATCAACATTTAATAAATGGATGTAACAAATCACAATGATGATGCACCTTGTTAATGTTCTCGGGTGTCTCCGTGAGGCACGGAGGAAACAATTACGAGTTTCTGAAGTCATCATTTAAACATTTTCCTTCTGGGGAACATTATCTTTCGATAATGTAATCGAGCAAGCACTTATTCAATTTGTAAA
>CAIGRP010119040.1:0-11649 GCA_903798385.1 Fraxinus cuspidata
GAGAGAGAGAGAGAGAGAGGGTTTCATAATTCATAACTTGAAGATTATTTCTTGGATTTTGGACAAAGAAGAAGAAGTAATAGGAATTTTTTCAAGCAGGCTTGAAGAGATTCTAGAATTCATGGCTTTTCCTTTTTCTTCATACATCTAGAATTTGAGTAATGTCCCATGATTTAAACTCAAATTCATGTAATTTTGTAATGTTCGACTAAATTTTTAATGACTGAAATGTAGATGAACCCTTTATTATGAAGTTTTAGTATTAATTAAGAAACCTTGACGTTTGATATTTATTTTTCTTAGATGATTGTTATAGTTTTCAATGCTTTTTAATAATAGCTACTAATTGAATTGCGATGTGTTTATTTTATTTGAGTGAAAGAATAAGGAGTATATCACGTTATAATAATTGTTGTACGGTTCGACAGGGAATTCAAAGTCTTAGTGCTTACTTTTAGTCGACTTTACAAATATTTCTTAGTTGTTCGTAAGATTAGTTTGGGTAATTGATATAAAATCAACAAATCACGATTTGACTATTCTATTAGAGTTAACGGTAATAAGAACTAGATTAAGTACTTAGTTCTTGACAAAATGATACTTTATTTACTAATTTATTATTTGGTTACGATATAGTGCACTTGTGGGGTTTTATCAATCAATTTTGTTTGCTGTTACTAGGGAAGTATTTTATACGTTTTACTGCTTTATTTTAGTTTAAATCTTTATTTATAAAATTAAAATGTTCCCTTCTTTATTTTCGGGATTTTGTATGCAAAGTTCAAAATACGATGATCTTGCTCCATTTGATCCGAAAATTGAACGACCATTCAGGTTGAGATAAAGAGTAGATAGAAGCATAACAAAAATAACAAGAAAAAATTGCTTGAAAATGCAGCAAATTCGAATGTCGTTGTTGTTAATAAGAATTAGAGACTCATGAGAGAGTTGATGGCTCGTGCAATGGTTGAAAATCAGTCCATCATAGTCTACCTCAAGATTTGAAGAAGGACGTAATAAACATTTTTCGAATTGCTCTACATTTTTGTGGAAGACTGAATAACAATCCAAACACCCATATCTCAAGATTTTGGATACATGTGAGTATTGAATATCTAGACATTTTATATGATTCAATACGATTGAGATTATTTCCATATAAATTGCGAAATTTGGCTAGGGAATGGTTGGTCTCATTCCCACCTAACATCATCACAACATGGAATAGTTTGGTTAGAGAGTTCTTAAACAAATTTTTCCCACCAAATAGAATTGCTAGATTGAAGGATGATATCATAACCTTTGCTAAGCATGATTCTCAGTGCTACTATGAAGGTTGGGATAGATAGTTACTTAAACAGCATCCATAAAATGGGTTACAGAAATGGCTCCAAGTCCAATATTTTTGCATTGGGCTTACAACCAGCAGAGCTACAGTTGACTCTGCATGTGATGGGTCAATCACTAAGAAAACACCACACCAGGTATATGAAGTATTCAAGTATTTAGCAATTACTAGTGCACTACGACAAATCTTGAAGTCAACGGGCCTCATTTAAAAGTTTGGAAAATCAAATAGGAAAGTTGACTGAGCTAATGTTAGAAAAGGCTGTCAGGTAATCTCCCAAGTAACACAGAGGCTAAACTGAAGGAGCGTGTAAAGACTTTTAAATGAACATATACCTTCCACAAGCGACGAGGAATTGGAAAGTTTTGAACAAAATAATGAAGGTGAGAAAAAAAGAAATTGAAGTTCCGAAGGTTAAGGAAATCGCTATGATACCATTTCGACAGGGTACAAAAGCACAAGTTGGATAGACAGTTTGCAAAATTCCTAGAGGTCTTAAAAAAGCTACATATCAACGTACAATTTGTAGATGCACTAATGCAGATGCCCAGCTATGCGAAGTTCTTGAAAGAGATACGAGTAAAAGAAAGCTCGAGTTATAATGGAACTATAATATTGGCTAACGAGTACAAATCAATCTTGCAAAATAAGTTGTCTCCTAAATAAGATACATGAAGTTTCACAATCTCTTGTACTATTGTTGATTTCACTTTTAATAAGGTTTTGTCTGACTTAGGTACAAGAATTAACTTGATGCCATTATCTGTTTACAGAAAATTAGGTTTGGAAGAGACCAAAGCAACACCTATCTCCTTATAGCTAGCCGATCGCTCGATAATGCATTCTATAGGGATTATCAAAGATATTAGTAAAAGTGAACAAATTCATCTTCCCTATTGATTTATCATTGATATGGAGAAAGATAGAAATGTACAGTTGATATTGGATTGACCATATCTTAACACTTTTTGAGCCTTGATTGGTGTTTAGAAGGGACGTTGATTTTGAGTTTAAATAATGAACATGTGACATTTGTCTTCAGTGCTATCAAATATTTGACTGAATCAGACATCTAATTCCGAATTGATATGGTTGATGGATTTGTGGTAAATCTTTTACTCTTGAGCAAACTCAATACCATTTGGACACATGTATTATGCATTCTCAAATTGAAAAATCCAACATTGTCGAGATCAAGCAATTTACATACTATATGGAGGTGTTACGTTAATTATGCCTAGAATATTTTATATCAATTGTTGGGAATTCAATGATCACGTATCACTCGATATCACTTGATATGAAGCCAACCACCAGATTGAGATATTGAAGTTATATGGCACAATAATGAAGTATTTGATCACGAGCAAAAGAATAAAAGAAGACAAGAAAATATGGTAAATGAATTATGAGATTTTATTACACCAATAATAATGGAAAAATATACAATTGATCCTAAAATTCAGTAACCTTTTTTCTCACATTTTTAAAATTATATAGAAGAGCCTAATATTTATAGGGAACATGTAGGGAATGTCCAAACTCTCCTAGTAGAGTTGTTGATGAAGTAGGATATCAAAAAATCGAGTCGAAAAAAATTCCAACTCCCAGTGGGCTTTCAAAATAGAACTTCAACTTGACATATGACTCCAACATCATCCAAACTGAATTCTTTTTGATATACACATTAATTAGAATTCTTCAATTACTTCAACAAAGAATTCGGGTCACGCCCAAATTCTAATAAGAGGTATTTCCACCTTATACGAGATGACCTTACTTTGAATTCCTTGGTAAGGGATCTATAATAGCTTTGCCATCCGTTAAAAAGCCTCCGACCCTTAAGCTTAAGAAATTACCATCGCATCTTCGATACACAAACTTGGACGAGTTCTCCACTTTACAGGTGATTATTGCTATTGCTATAAATGAAGTGCAGGAAGTAAAACTATAGAGAGTGCTTCGAGATCATAAAATAGCCATTGGATGGTCAATTGGAGACATAAGAAGTATTAAACCTTTTCTTTGCATGCCCAAGATATTTTTATGAAAGCCGACTTTAAGCCATTAGTAGCAAATTAGCGTAGATTGAATCCAAACATAAAGGACACGGTTCAGGCTGAAGTTCTTAAACTTCTTGATATAGGGATTATCAATCCAATCTTGAATAATGATTAGTGAGTCCAGTTCAAGTTGTGCTGAAGAGAGGGAAAATTACAATAGTGAAAATGACAAAAATGAGCTCATTGGGATAAGGACAGTCATCAATTGGTGAGTGAGAATTGACTCACAAAATAAATTATGCCATTCATAAAGAAATTGACTATCACAAAATATATTATGTCATTCATAAAGATCACTTCTCATTGCTATTTATTGATAAGATGTTGGTTGGGCATTCACATTACTACTTATTGGATGAAAACTCGGGTCATTATCAGATTTGTATAGTCTTGGAAGATCAGGAGAAGACTACTTTCACATGTCTCTATGGTAACTTTACATATATGAGGATGTCAGTATGGTTTATTCATACTCCAGCCACTTTTTAGCCTTGTATGATTACAAGTTTCTAAGATATAGTAGAAAAGTTCATCGAGGTATTCATGAGTGATTTTCAGTTTTCACGTCTTCATTTGATGATTGCTTGAAAAATCTGGCTCTAGTTTTATAGCGTCGCGAATAAACAAATTTGGTACTCAACTGAAAATGTCACTTTATGGTTCAAAAGAGGTCGTACTGGGACATTGAATTTCAATAAGTTACCTCCATGATCTCATTCAAGAGAGTGAAATTTTCTTGGACATGCAATGTTTTATCTCCGCTTCACAAAAGACTTCTCAAAGATCTCTAAATCACTCTGCAATTTGCTCGAGAAGAACGTGCATTTTCATTATTGTGACAAGCGTTTAATATCTTTCAACACTGATAGAAAAATTAATTGCACCACATATTATAGCCGCATCGAATTGGACTTTAACATTTGAGTTGATGTCCGATGCCAATGATTCGCAGTGGATGTATTATTGGGGCAGAGACATGATAAGACATCTAGTATGCTAATAGGACTTTGACGGATGCAAGGTTGAACTATGGGATCACTGAAAATGAGTTACTAGCGTTGGTATTTGCCTTTAACGAATTCAGTCATACATCATCAAGTCAAACGTGATTGTCTCCACGGATCATGAGGGGTTCAATTATAGGTTGTCTAAGAAGAATGAAAAAGTGAGGTTCATTCAAAGAATGAAAAAGTGAGGTTCCTATTAGCCTTCTTTATTCAAAAATGTCATTAGTATGTGTAGAATTTTGATCGGTGCCAACGTACTGGGAATATCTCAAAAATGAATGAAATGTCTTTGAATTATATTGTCGAGGTTGAGCTTTTTTGATATATGGAATAGATTTTATATAGCTATCTTTATTTTCTTTTAAGAATGAGTATGTGTTAGTAACGTTTACAGAATACAACTAATAATCCAACCACTAACATAACTCGCGGAAGAAGGAAATCACAGGGAAGGAAGGAAAATAAATTGAGAAATATCTGTCGATGTCTGTGTGTACATGAGAGACACTGAGAGGGGGTCTGTGTGGGGGCGCATAATATGCAACCAAGTCCAAGCAACACCATAACATAGAATACGGAGAAACTTGAAGATCCAAAAGATCATTTTAGCAACCAAGAAAAAATATTTCAAATTCAAAATCCTAAATACTATCCAAAATCATCCTAGCATTCAAGACAAGTGCCCTCTCTAGCAAAAAGTAGATGCCAATCGGTAGATTAAGATTGGCACTAAAGCCTCTGGAAACCATGGAGACAAACCTCAAGAAACAAGGTTGTCATTCAGGGATAGTGACGCAAGTTGTTCAGCTGGGCTGTTCGACTGAACATTTCTCAAAACCTCCATAGCCTCGGCAACTTTTGCTTTCAAAGCGTCTGGTGATTCAAGTAAATGAAGGACTTCCGTCTGGTCCATCTCAAGAAGCATGCCTGTAACTTTTGCTGCATGCTCATTCTCCAACTGATCAACTAGGGGGTACAAGTTTTCACCCAACATCTGTCATCAAATAAAATTACGTCAAACAAGTTACAAAAGTGCACAACCAGGTACTAAATGCAAAGGATGCATTGAGTAAACTGCTTACCGTTCTTTGTCGCTCAGGTGTTGCATTTGCAAGGGCTGAAGCCAGGGCCGTAATTGGCATAGGCTGTGTTATTGCAGCATCTCGAGGAAGCATGCTACCAACCATGTCGTATCGTGTAGAAAACATACCTCTGGCAACTCCAGACATTGGACCATCTGGCACATTGCGACCAGGAGGATAGCGATACATCCTCCCCCTTGGAAGCATCTGAAACCCAAATAATGATAATGTGCTTCTATAGTAAACTAATGACTAATTTGCGCAAAACGGATCTATCATTTGGGTGCACTGTGATATCATCCCTACCATTCCACTCTTGGCATTCTTGCCCTCAATTCCACCTTTCATTGAGAAAAACACTTTTTCCGTCCTCTTCTGTTAGAAAATGCAGTTTAAGTGGGTGTGTGCCCTTTGTACTCAATGTTTCCCAGTAAATTAAAAAGGCTATTTTACCCTTGATTTTGGTTAAAATAAATAAAAACTAGAAAGAAAAGAAAAAATATTTTCACCTTCTTCAACAACCCACCCCCAACCACCCAGCCCCTCTCTTCTATCCCCCTGGCCCTCCACTGCTAGTGCTGCTGGCTCCCAAATCTACCAATGACATCACAAAATTCCCTTTTATGATCTTCAAAAATGAAAAAATAAAAAGAGAAGGAAAATAAAATTCAAGAACTGCTTCTTCTTCAACACCCCTTACTCAACCGCCCATCACTACCATCCCCTTCACTACTGCCACTTCCCACTGCCACCCAGTTATATTATTCAAAAATTAATTACAGTTTTGGAAAGAAAACTTAAATCAGAGCACCTGGAGATCATATAAATCTACATGAAAAATTCTTTTGCAATTGTCCACAAAAGAATAGCAAGTTCCCTCAGGGGCAATTTAGGAACACGAGCAATGTCAACGGACAAGCTTCTCTCTCTCTATCTCTCTCATCACTTTAGCTTTTCACCTTCTTTCTTACTCAGTGGCTTGACTGCCATTAAAACCAAAACTTGTTTTTCCTTGAAACCCCATTTGGAATTTGAGTGAAAATTTGGGTGGTAAAAGTCAGTTTTAGAAATTGCTGATCCAAAACCTGAGGAAACAGGTCATCCTTCAATGGACCAATTTCAAGGCTTAGATTATTGTTTCGATTCTAATCCTTCTTGGGGTATGTTTTATTTTCGGTTATGCAGTGTTTAAATTTATATATTTATATTTTAATTTATGAGCCTTGAAATGCAGTTTGCTGAATTTTTTGCTGTGAAAACAGGGGAGGCAATAATACTGGGATTTAAACACTATAACTAGGCACTAGGGACCACTGACGATTCTTTCATTTCTTGTTCCTTTGATGGGTGGAACTGATGTGAGCAATTGTCATTAATCTAATTAGGTTTTTTTGGAGAATTTAGGGGGGGATAGTAAAGGGCGGTGGTGGAGAACAGTAAGGGTGCAGTGGTTGGTGGTTATGGAGTGTGGAGGGCAGGAGGGGGGTGGAGTTGAGTTGAGGGTGTTGGGGATGTGAAGAAGATGGATGATTAGGTTTCTTATATGGTTTTAATTAAAATTAATTGGTAGAAATTAAGTGGACTGACAAATTTACCCTTCTAAATTATGTTATGGGTGAGTCATTTGCCCACTTTACGGAATTTTCCAACAGATGCAGACGGAAAGGGTATTTTCTGCAGTGAAAGGTAGAACTGAGGGCAAGAATGCCAAGATTGGAACGATAGGCACCCAAACAATAGGGGTGTGTTTTGTGAAATTAGCCATAAACTAACACGACATAAGACCAGCAAAATTAGAAATAGAGACCTGTTGTTGAATCAATTGCATGGGTTGCTGAGTTTGTTGCCCAGGGCCAACTACTCGTCTATCACTAGGGCGTTGACCCTGCTGACCCTGTTGGACCATTGGCACAAAAAAATTTGGCATAGGAGCTCCACCAGGACGCATTCCGGGAACAAGCTGCTGCTGATAACCAAATCCAGCCTAAGAAAATTTCAAGGTGAACTTAGTTACCAAAGCCAAATTTGTAAACAATAAAATCCATTTCATAGTATGCAAAACCTATCCCTAGTATGTAGTCATATTTCATGTTTGGACAATCTCAAAACCCCACTATAAAACCTAAAATCTATCAGAGAATAGGATCACATTCAAGAAAACTAAGGAGATATAAAACTTTTTAGTGGAGCAATGTAGGATATTATCTACAAATGTATCCACAACAAAGGAAGAAAGAAGGGAAAATGGAATTGGTTTCGTCGAAGAAACACAACCGAAGTTTCCAGGGAACAGAACAGGAGTGTAACTCGATGAAGAGGATATACCTGAGGAATTAGGGCAGGGGGAGCTTGCCCATAAAATAGTTGTTGCCCAATACCCGGTCCACCAGGAGTATACATTGCCATACGAGGAGAAATTGATGGTGGCATTGCAACAGGCCTCATTTGTGAGAACTGAACCTGCACTTGAGTAATATGTTAATATCAAATTCAATGGCAGAATGTGTTTTGTAGAATGGAAGGAAATGTGGCTCTAGCTAGTAGCTACTAACATTGTAATACAGCTGGGATATGATTTCTAAAGATTGGAAAATTTATCGATACTTTAAAGAAATCATAAGTTATAGTGAGTAGTATCAACACAATGTCACTAAACTGAGTCAAAGAGCAATTGAACGAAATCTAACTATAATGTAGATAACTTTTGAACTATATATATAATCCCAGGTTCTCTATCTGAAAAAAGAAAAAGCAGAAAAATACTCCCATGCATACAGTTATTAATCAAAATCTATTAAATTGCCAACAGATCTACCACAGGATAATTCTCTCATTATATGTTTCTAGTGACAATACAGATATGCTTCTGAAACAGCATTTACCTGTAATCTTGCCCTTCTCTCTTCTTTTCGCTGTGCGAGTGCAACATAGACTGGCTTACTTATCACCATTTTGCCATTCATCTCAGAAAGCTAACAAGAAAATAAAAGGGTAGATCAGTATTATATAATTACTCAATAAAAATGTAACCAGAAATAGAATCACCTACAACGTCAACTTACTGCACGAGAAGCTTCTTCAGGAGTTGAATAGGCAACGAATCCAGATCCTCTGCTTATACCGCCAGTATCTTGCATAACCTGCATCACAAGAAAAAAAATCAATATAAAATACACGTGATCTATAAATATCATGATAAAGAGAATTAAATGAAGAAATAATGGAAAACTTGACTTGCAATGCCTTCTCTTAGAGGAGCATATATCAACATACCTTGCATGAAGTGATTGTACCGAACTCTGAAAACAGTTCCTTGAGTTTATTATCGTCAATGCTGTCATCCAAATTTTTTATGTATAAATTAACTCCTTGGTATTTGTCAACTGCTTCCTTTGCACTCTGCTCAAATCGACTTTTCAGTTCCTGCTCTCTTTCAGATTTCTTCTGGGCTTTCCCGACATACCACTCCTTTTCATCAAATTTCTTTCCATCTAGAGCTTCAACAGCTTTAGCAGCATCATCTGCATTCTCAAAATTGACAAACCCAAAACCTTTCGACTTTCCATCTGCATCCCTCATCACTACAGCACTAGTAATTGTTCCATGTTCGCCAAAATTTTTCTTCAACTCATCATCAGTAGTAGACTCAGCTAGATTTTTCACATAAACATTGTTGAATTTAGTCTTATTCAATACTGATTCTCTCTCCTGCTTACGAAGGAAATGCCCAACATAAACTTGCTTATCATTAATGAGCATGCCATTTAACTTATCTATTGCACTTTTTGCCGATTCTTCGTTATCAAATTGTACAAAACCATAACCCTTAGACTGGCCATTAGGATCCGTTGCTATCTTGCATGAAAGAATGTTCCCAAAGCTCGAAAAAGTATCATTTAATGCTTTGTGATCAATTGACTTGTCCAAATTCTGGAGAAGAAATTAAATGAACGCGTAAATACAGATGTACAAACCCAAGATTAACAATGATAAAATAGTAAATTAACGGTCAATCCAAATAAATAACATTATTGTGGCAACAGTAATGGCATGATCAAGTATTCCTTGACATCCCCAATCGCAATCTTGAATATGTTGGCTAAAAAAATGTTTATGCTCAGTTTTAATTATATGCTTCAAGAGTTACTATTAGGTAAAGAGTCATCATAACTTGAAAAAGGGGCAGAAAATCTATCTTCTAGAAAATTATCAGATTTCATCACATCTATTGCTTCCAATTTGAAGGTATTTCTTCCAGATTTTCTTAAAGAAATCTGGACTGTTTCAATTATTGGAGTATCAGTTTTTGTCAACATCATTCTCTATCAAAATCTTGGTATCTAAAATCAATGCAACATCTGTTAAAATGTCAAGATTAAGTACTGTTAATCCACACGCACAATATAACACTCAGCATGTGAACTACAAATTGAGCAAGAAACAAGTATTAACAAGAAAAATATAGACTATGTAGCAATAAAAACAAAATGGGAAGACATAAGGTCACAGTGAATGGATACGATAGATCAATTAGGGAAAAAAGCCATTGGGTGCAGGAGGTCGCAACTCACATGAAAAAACTACAAATTGAGAAAGACATAAAGATGAAACAAAAAAAAGGTCCATGGTGAGCAAATACCTTTATAAATATATTTGCAGTTCCACTTTTGCGTATACTAGGGTCCCGATGAGAGTACATGATTCTAATCAACTTGTTATTGAGAGGAGTGAAGTTCAACACTTCAATTGCCCTTGCAGCTGTGGACAAGTAAACAGGAAGGATGTCAAATATAGAAAGAATTAAGCCTCAGCGTGAAAGGGAAAACCAGAGGAGATGTAAAGCAAATATCATAGTATGGCAGGAAAAATTTCTTGGCTCACTTCAGACTGTACTCATACTAAGGACAAAAGATCAATATAATCTTGATTCTCATCAGACGACACAGATGCCATGCTCATTGTGGAATAACAAACACAACTCTAAAAACGTGAACAAAGATAAAACCACCCAGAAGTCTAATGAAGGTTGTCATTTTCCCACTTTCTGGGTTTTTCTTAAGGTGTTCTCTTCATACCAATATCCACAATAAATTTGCATAACCATAAGCTTTTCATAGCCTCGTCAGTTCAAAGAACACACGGAGTCATAAATAAATTTTTCCACGCAATGTAAATAATTTCCAGTATCAATTTCAATTCTGACACTCAGTTGTATACGCAGTAAAGTTTTCAATTCATTTTAATTTTATCCTGCTTTTTCAAATAACCCACGAATCAGAAAGACTCCAAAAACTGTCTGCTACAACAAAACTAGCATAAAATGTGCTGGAAGAAAAATGTGCTTCAGGGTGGCACCATTTCCAATTCAACATGGTACATAAGAAATACAATCAGGTTTCCAAAAGATTTACTAGTTTTAGCTTTCAACAACAGAGCGACAATACAAATATCAGCAAGTATATACATCTCAGATTAATCACATACATTTCAATGCAGATGCATAAACAAATCAATTGTATTAATAAGTAATGCACTGTGAGTAAAACGAGGGCTAACCATCCTGTGAGCTGCTATAGTTAACGTATCCATAGCCGAGGCTACGACGAGTGCCAAGATCCCGACAAACCCGAACCGAAACAACCTGACCAACCTGGTTGAACAGATCGTATAGCTGAGAGTCAGTCACATTGAAATCCAAATCCCCAATGTACAGCGACGTCGACGGAATCTGACTCGCTCCACCACTAGGCGCCGGCGTCGCCACTCCATTAGCCCCATTAGTCCCCGCCACATTCTGGTGTTGCACTTGAATCTGCGCCATTTCTTCTAAAAATCCTCAACCTATTTTTTCAACTAAAATTACCTTTTAGAGAAACTTTTTCTGTCCCCTCAGATTTGGTTTTGCTAAAAATGAAACTTGGAGAGATAAACGGAACGGTAAAAACAAAGGCATTGAGGGATAAAAAGGGAAAAAAAATTGTTAGAGGGCAGGGGTAACTGCACTGCACACAGAGAAAGAAACTGGGGGAAATTGTCTGCTAAAAAAGAAGCCCTAATCGGAGATGAAAGGTGAAATGTACACCCTTGGATGAGAGTTTGGGGATGGAGTCTGGATTGTATTAGGTGAGGCCACGTGTATATTGCACACG
>CAIGRP010119050.1:0-39344 GCA_903798385.1 Fraxinus cuspidata
TGTCAAAAAAATTGACAAGCTGCCTTCACTTGCGCGTAGCTACATCATTTAATTTTTTTTTATTTTTTCCTATTTTTTCGATTTTTTTATTATTAATGGGCTTAGCCCAGGCTCGAGTCGACGCCCCAAAATGGGGCTCGGCCCGAGCCATGAGCCTGCCCAGTCGGGCTTTTTCGGGCCAAGCCCAAGTTGTCCAAGCTTTTTTGCCATCCCTACCTCACCAGGGTAACGATGAGACACCAGTTCATGTATTTAGGGAATTCCTAACCCTCTATTGTATTTATTTTCACATTGGAGACAATGTATATTTTTAGTTTATGGGTGAATCATCAATTGCTAGTTGCTAATTGCTATTGCCATTTGTTTATTGTTTGAGTGCTTATGTGATATGATTTTATTTAGTGTGATTTGTGTATAAAAAAAAATTATACATGATTGTGTGAGTTAGATAGCCATGTCGGCTAGGATGAATGTATTTAAGAGCGTGTATTAGTTTATAGATTGTGAATAAATCAAGTCTTTAGTTGAGTTTTCTACTTATCCATGTGAACCGTGACAATATTTATGCATGATAATTAAGTTGAGTGTCATATAGGGATAGGAAGATTTATGTGAATACGCTTAATAGATGATTTATATGCTTAATCTCGTAATCCATAAGTCATATTCACAACATCATTTAACTGTATATATAATAATTTGGGGTGTTCTAGCCAATAAAAGAAATGATTTAAAATTGTGGTGATTCTGTGCATGCTCAAAAAGATTGTAGAGTATATTTGACTTTTTAGTATGAATTTGGTGATGATCAAATGCTATGGATCTAACCCCTGTAAATTTTGTTTTCTTTTATAGATAATAAGGATCGCACTTTTTGTTATTATGGCTCACGCTAGCACCTTTTTACTCGAGTTCGTATGTCATTATAGGTGTCTTGAAACCTGATAACCTTTTACATTCAAAAGCTAGGAAGTTACATACTAGAAGCTTGTTACGGGGACAATAAGAGAATAAATTGTGAGTTTAATATTGAGCTCAAAAGAAAATATCAATATAAGCAAAAAAGAAAAAAAAAATTATATACAAGTGCACAAGTAAGAGCTAATTATTGGAGGCATAGATAACTTGTGGGTTTAAATCACTTGGTATAAACTTGACTGTTAGAGAACACATATTTTGGGAGAATTATCACATGAATCAATTATTGACGTTACTGGTTAGATTAAATCAAATTAGAGTGGTGTAAAGAATTTATAATGAAAACTGAACTTTAGAATTATACCTTGGGGAGAAAATAAAAGAAAACAAGTTTAAGGGTGTTTGAATCTCTCGAGCAAAGAAATTAGATAATTGACCATTTAGGGTTGGGAATTGAACCAACTTGTAAATGTGCGACGTTACACTTGATTCTTTATATATACACACACTCGTTTTGCAATGGATAAGTAGAAGTTTAACTTTTACATTGTGTTTTTGAAGCCGTTCATAAATGTGATATAATGTTCTCAATCTTAAGACAAAACGACAAGGTATCTAACCAAAAATTTCTTTGCATGTTTGTGTATTTATTAAGCTAGGTTATGGTTTTGTTTGAGGGCAAACAATTTTTTTTTTAAGTTTGGGGGTGTTTGATAAGTGTATTTTATACACTTATTCGGGCTCTAGCTTACTTTATTATATAATGTGTTATTAGGTGAAAATCGATGAATGGAGGTGAAATTGAAAGAAAGAAAGGAAAATTGATGAAAAAGGTAAGCTCCCAAGTTTGGGGACTAAAGTGTAAATACTCTAAATTTGTGCACGACCTCACGATAAAGATTTGAGAACGCTAGGGTTCAATTGGATGCAATTATAATTCAAAAAGGAGTGTGAAATATGATCAAAATATATTTACAAATCAATTATCAACCGTACACTATGTTCTAGATTTTAGCCCGAGATTGAACCCCATTTTTGACATAGTAAATATTCGAATTGGAAAAAAACACTAGTTAGTAAAGTTGTATTTCTTTGAGTTATTTTTACAACCCAATTTGAATCGTCTCAATGAAACATTTGGAGAGAAATTTATGGTACAAATACTAAAAGAAGTGCAGTACTGATTTTTTTCTCGAGAGGCAGCGCCAGAGCGCCTTGGCACCGTAAAACCCGAATTTTGAACAGAGCCAAGGTTCCACTATGATTTCTTTGCAGCGCCACTCCCAAGGCACAACTTTTTTTCATCTAAGGCATAGATGTTTTGGATGTTTAAAGTCCATGAAAACTCTAAATTCAAGGAAAACAATAGGAGAAGTATAAATATAAGAATGGAGGCACTTGAGAGGGATTCCAAACATTGAGATATGCAAAATACAACTTGAGAATTAGAGAGAAAATCAACATGGAGAAAAACAACAAATCGAAAGTTAGGGTTTGGAATCAAGATTGGAGGTAAGAAGAGGAATTTGATGCAAGATTAATCCACTTCTCCACATATCAATTCGAAACCCGATGATGTACTCAATGCAAATCTTGTGTCTTTTTTCCATTATTATGAGTAACTATGTTTTCTATTAGGAAAACCAATAAAATTTTTTGAGATCATTTATTTCTTTTATTTAAGATTTAAGTTCTTTCATTATTTATGTGTTGATTTTAATTATGAATCTAATGTTTTGAATTACTTGATCAATAATTCAATGATTTTGTGAATTTTTTACGAATCGAGATGTGAGTTTTAGATTTAGACCACATAGTAAAATTCAATAATTTAGTATAACATGTAGAGATGCATATATTAATTAATGTGTTCATTGTATAAATTCTTAAAAAATAGTGCGTTTAACTAAGATTGATTCAGATAGAGATATGTGATTGTATTAGTTAAATAGGATCAATGAGAACTCGAGATAAGTAACTTAAATACAATAAAAAATTCGATCGAACACTACATAAGGTTATAAATCTTAAATTAAGACTTAAACGTGATCAATAGATGAAATTGTTATGCCCTAATATTTCATTATATAGTTGAATTTCAAATAAGTCATTGTCTGCATCTCGCTATTTTCAAGTAGTTAGATCAAAAATCACAACAAAACACAATTTTTTGCTTGTTTTCATCAAATAGTAGTTAAAAATATTAAATTAAACATTAAAATATAATCAGTGTAGGAATGATCATCCGGATTCAAACGTTCACTATTACTTGTTGGAATAAAAAATGCAGCATACCTTGTTGAAAAATAATTAATCGTTGCTGGAATATGCATATTATTTCTTGCTTCAAGGGATTTAATATGGTGATAAAAAAAATTTTAAAAATGGTTAAGGCTCACCTTTTATTGGTGAAGAGGTCGAACCACAGACGTCGGATCAGATAAACCCTATCTGGGACGTCCGTCTATCCCTTTCATCTGAACCATAAAAGCTTAAAAAGCTCCCCTTCAAATTTGAATCAAAGGCCCAGATCAACTCATGCACAACGCATGTGCATAGGATCCGTCGTCCCTAACATTTGTCACAGGTGGTTACCATTGCACATTTAATGCATACACAATACATGTATTGAAAACACGTAAGGCCATCGATGCCATTTCTTCGGAAGAAGAGACATTTCAAATCATTACGGCACTTATCCCATCAATGTATTGTTGTGAAACCACTTCGTCTCTACCCATTATGTTCTACAATTAACAGACTCGTCTTCAATGCAAGGGCATCGCTTTAGTATTTTCCAGCCATATTACAAACTTCAACTACTTCAATAAGCTCACCCTTAATGTAAAAGCATCACCTAAGTATATTTCAACCTTATCATAAGCTTCAACTATTTCAATAAGATCGCCCTCAATGTAAAAGCATCACCTAAGTGTATATCAGCCTTATCACAGGCTTCACCTACTTCAATAAGCTTGCCCTCAACGCAAGGGCATCGCCTAAGTGCAATTCAATCTTATCTCAGGCTTCAACTATTTTAACAAGCTTGTCATCAATGCAAGGGCACCATCTAAGCATATTTTAGCCTTATTTTGAGCTTCAACTACTTCAATAAGCTCATCCTCAATGCAGCGGTATTTCGTAAATGTATTTCAGCCTTATCACGGGCTTCAACTACTTCAATAGGCTTGACCTTAATGTAAAGGCATGTGCTACATTATTTCTTTACAATTGGGAGGCATTAAAAAAGCATTAGTTCAAACAATGTGATATAGCCCACTCCAAGGCACCACTTCTTCAAGAACTAAACTTGCAGCAACAGCACATCTCAACCCGAATGTCCATGCATTATATAGAAATCTATACATGGACTTAGGAGACTATTGTTATGCCTTCGGATGAGGCTCCAAACATGCTCACATGGCAATTGCACAGCAAGTGAACTTTGGTCTGCACTCCATTTTTTTTCCAACCAGTGGCAATTTGGTTGAACCCATATACTGGGGTCGAACCTATATGGAAGGCCAAGCCCTCATGGACAAGGTGAGGCAGTTAGGGGCTTTGTAGATGATTTTCTATGCAGAATTTTAAATGAAAGGTTGATACGATAACTCACTACAATAACCACCCTACCAAGTCTAAAGCCCTATGCATCAGGCATACAATGACAAAATGTGTTATAACATTCAATGCATTTGATTGATTGACGCCTATAATAAGAGGTCTCGACCATTTGGATGAGGCACGTGCTTTTCATCCAATGGTTCTCACTCATCTCCTTCTATTATAAAAGCTCATACTTTGTACCATTCACGGTTATGAAAGTTTAGACTCTTAAGTTATAACTTTGCTCTCTACACTTTATATATTCTCCCGAAGTCGATCCCCTTTTACACAAGTGGCTCACGTCTAAAGCATTCATACATTCAAATACTTATTTCATTAGCTGACTTAACCGTCAGAGTGCATACGATCACCTCCCACACAATTGGAATAGGCCACGGGTGACTAACAATTTGTCCCAATGTGCAGGAGTAAGCTTACATAGACGTGAGAGACATTGGGATTGATTGCCACGTCTCTCCTACAAATAACAAGGTCAACAGTAACTACATCAATCCTTATCAAATTTCTTTTTAGTGGAGTCGAGTTGACATATATGAAAAAAGGGAATAGTTGCACTAAGACTGGAGGTGGTTGTACCGTCATGTTGTCAAATACTAACATAATAGATGGAAATGAAGCTATAATGGTGAGAAACAACAACAAAAAAATGGTTTTGCAGGGGAGTGGCTCTTAAGGGTTATTACAAGTTTTATTTTTCTTTTTCTTTTTCTTATTTATAGTTTTTTTTTTTTTAATTGAATAAGAGTAAAATGATCATTTTATTCAAACTTTGACCTTTTAACGGTAAATCACACACTTTACATCCAAAAATACATACAAACATTTGAACGACTTGGGACTTTGGTGCTAGAAATAAAAAATTTGAAACCTCACGTGCAATTTTTCCTTATTTGATTTCAACAAACTAATGATGAATGGTCAATTTATTCAAAATTGGATCTTTTAACAATCAATTTGACCCTTTTTTTTTCCAAAGCGGACCATTAGCACATATGTTTAAAATGTATATAACTTCGAGTGGTAAAAATTAAAGGTTCCAAACTTCATCATCACAATATTCAAAGGTTCGGGAATCCAATTTTTTTCACGAACTTTATGCAAAAAAAAAAAATCACTATTTTAAACCTGTAACATCGGGTAGTATACATACTTTGTTCACATCTCTGTTGCAGTGTCAAACGGTTGACTTTTGACTAAAAAGTTTATATTACTAAATTATATAAATATTAGCGTGTCTATTTTACAGTAAAATTCAACTCTCTCTCTCTCTCTCTACACACACACACACACACCAAGTCCACTAGTTCAAACATGTAACATCGGGTACAGTATTCATACTTTGTTCACATCTCTGTTGCAGTGTCAAACAGTTGACTTTTGACTAAGAAGTTTATATTACTAAATTATATAAATATACTTAATGGCATGTTTCGGCATTTTAATCTGATTTTAAAATCAAACAATTAATATCATTCATATCTTTCATGAGTCTCACATCTTTTCAACCAAACATTTCAAAAACCTCTATCACAATCCACTTAAAATCTAATTTTAATCTACACCAAACACCATCTAAATAGTTTGTCTATTTTACAGTAAAATTCAATTCTCTTACACTAAATTGTGCGCAAAAGGTTACTATAATTCAAGTCACAAGTGACTCAAGTTTTCTTTAAAGAAGATTGTTAAAAATAAAAATATTAAATTAACAAAAAAAATTCAAATAACTAATGATGAAACTTTAAAGCAACAAAACAGAAATGAAATTAATTAGTTCAATAATTAAAAAAATAAACAAGAATATGTAAAATAATTTCACCATATATGTAAATCACACAATATTGAAATAGCAATACAGAAAACAAAAATAAAAATACAAAGAATTGGAAATAATAACATATTTAAGAAATCAGAAGAAACATATATGTGTGTGTGTGTGTGTGGATCTAACATATAAATTAAGCTCATCTGCAAGACAAATCCCTAAGCTGCCTTGAAGAAGTATTGATTTCCATGGTGCAATTCATATTAGTAGATTTGTTTTTCTTCATAATCTTCATAAGCTCCACTTTTCCTCTCAACCTGGACTGGCTGCTCAATGAAATAACTGTACTAGCTGCAAATTGTGCTTCAAGAACCTCTCTTGAAACTTCTGCAGACGACAAAATCACCGTCACATTAAATTTCCTCGTCGACCGAGCTTTCACTCTTGCTTTAGGAATACTCGCCTCTCCAACTTTTATGTTCTCGTAATAGAATTCAATTGTGCTATTCTGATACTTGTAGCGACCAAAATTAGGGTTCTTTACGCCAAGTTCAGCGATCATATTAATGTCGAAGGAGGGATTCGTGTTTGATGTTGTTACATTAAAAGTGCCGAAAGAAGCAGATCGGACTCGGAATTTGGGAGTTCTCACTTTCATTACAGTCAGTGCAAAGATTAGAATGATTCCTGCCTGAAACACGACGAAGGCTGCGACGTACGTGAGACATTCCATCCGCTTCTTGAGGCGGCCATCCTTTTCCGCCACTGTCGCCACCTCTTCATCGACTCGACCGTAAGGATTCACATGTGATGGAGTGTAGGCGCTTTCTACTGCTTCTGGCTTATTTTCCGCCATTCTTAAGTCTTGAGCTTCTGCCTCAAAATATCTTAGGACTCAAAAGAAAATGCTGGTAATGATGAGATATTTTGGTAGATACATACATGTCTATATATATGTTGATTGAGGTTGAGGGAGTGAGTGGGTGGGGTTAGGGGGTGTTCCACCATTGTTGAAGTTTCTGCATGAACAAGGAGTGATATGAGAATTTCTACGTTCGTACCCTAACGCGTTTGAGGGAGTTCTATTTCTTGATTTTCTAGATGTTATTCGGAAAAATTGGATTTTATTGACATTTTGTCTTGCCTTTGTTAATATCTTTGGTGCTATCCACTGTGACACTGTCCGATTTCTACAAGAAGTTAGATATTTTTTATTTTTTATTTTTTTTTGCAGTGGGCCCCGTCACTTAGACCTATAAGTGGTTATGTGTTAATTTGACTTCGATAGATGGTTCTATGGGAATTGGCTGAATGCATTTCATATTACTATTCACTAGAATTGTTCTTCTTCATTCTTCAACACCAAGCCAGTCTTCATTTGTACGTACAGTACGGTGAAAACCTTAAGTATAATTATTTGAATCATGCTGCATATACATCGAAAGTAGATACTAATTTGACTCCCACGTAAGTGATTTGGTAGATTTCTAGACATTGATTTTAACAGTACTTTTTTCAAATAATTGCCAAATTTTTGACATATAGAAAGTGTCAAACAGGTTGTATACAATGCATGTACATCTAACTTAATTCTAATTACATAGATGTAAAGTTAATAAATTGTAAGAAAATGACAGGTCCACAGTCTATCTAAACTTGTTTGGTGATCATGCTTTGGCTCTTGCCAGTGGACTCTCCAACTTTTTTGCCTCTATAAGAAAATAAAATGTCGAAATTTTATTTGAATAAAGATGAACTTCATATTTAGTAAAGATGAAAATACATCAATTTATAAGAGTTTGGATTTTTTTCTCTTGACATAGTTGACATTTTAAGATGAAATATCGCGTCTTAATATTTTGTGGACTATTGTTTTCGATTTTATATTCCGCAAGTGTATGGATTGTAACAAGTAATATGGTGGACAAATGAATCCGGATATCCGATCATACGATGACTATAATTTAATACTTAATTTACTATTATAACTCATATTGGACGAAAAACAAATAATATATTTGTGATTGGTTATCTAAATTAATCTTATTAAACTAAATTAATCTAACACGCGCTGAATTAAATTTGAGTTTTTAACATATGAATATGGATGCTAGGAATTGCAATTTCACTTATGGATTCTCTTTAATTCGTTAATCAAGATTCATTGCCAATGTAGTGTTTGATCGAATTCTTCTAAAGTATTTAATTTGCCTCTCTCGAATTCAAATTAGTTCTATTAAACTAAGTCGATATCTCTGTGTGAATCCAGATGCACCTTAATTAAACGCCTTAAGAACTCGAAAAAATCATGTAACGACCGCATTAACTAGAAATAATCTCTACACTTTTATACTTAGTTCCCAAATTTTACTATATGATCTAAACCTAAAACTCACCTCTCGACTTTAATAGATTCACAAAATCATAGAATTATTGGCCAAGTAATTCAAAGTATTAAAATCCATAAATAAAATAAAATAAATACATGAAAATTAAACTACTAGAATGTTGGAAATTAAATTAAAGGGACACCCAGAGATTACATTGTATCCTAACTATGAATTTAGCTATTTATAGTAATGAAAGAAAAACAATAAGTCCTTGTGCATCCCATAGATTACATTAAGTTCTTGTGCATCTCATGTCCTCTTTAATGGTCGATCCTCTACTTCAATGCTTAATCATTTTGGTACCCAATTCCTCAATTTTGTACCGCTTCAATCCAAATCCAAACTTATCAAATTCAAGTTTTACCTATAATTAACCAAATTTAACTTAAATTAAGCAAATTTCCACTAAAAATAATAATAAGTTGATAAAAATAGAAGCCAAATAAATGCACTTATCAAATACCTCCCAAACTTAAACTCTTATTCGTCCCGAACAAGACTATCTACTAAACACATGTTCAAACAAAAATATACAACCTTTAGATAACTTTGCCAAACTTAAATCAAGTATTTGAAATTATTTGATAATTAAAAAAAAGTTTATAAGTAATACAAATAAAACTAATTCTCACTTATTCAATGCTCGATTGATGTGTGTGCACTAATCAATCTGATAATCATAAACTTTTAGGTTGGTTATTTCTCTAACCCTTTATAATCAAATATTTTCTCTCTCTCGTGGGATGCGCACCCCCAAACTCGTATTTACTCACATTCGAGAGGGGTTTATTTTAACAAACCCTTATGTTCTTTTTTCATTCAAGTTTAGTTGAGATTTCACCAATTGTAAGTCAATATCTCAAAAATTAAGGATTCTCCATTTTTTTTTATTGCTTCAACCTTTAAAAATCAATCAGGCTAGTAATTGTTAAATGTTTAATTCTCTCAAATAAGTATTCGAGGCTTAACCAATACAGATAATGCGTCTTCTGTTGCATATACTTATTTTTTAAGTTTGTTGTGTGTAGTCTGTTTCATGCACTAACATTATCCCTTGAGTTTTCTCTCCATTAAGTTTTCTAATGTCCCTTATAGCGAGCTTTTGACTGATGATTCTCAAGTCGGGTGGTTATAGGATATCAAGTTTTAGTTACCCTTGTAGGTTTAAACACTCAAGTTATAAAGGCTACCAATAGACGTTTCGCAAAAAGGCGGCTTTTTCATTTATTTGTTTTTTTGTAATGATTAGTAAATCGCTCCTTATTAAATACTCATTCTCAATATTGGACCATTAACTAAAATTTTCACACAATGTTCATCTTATTGGCCTTGAGCAATCCACACAAGAAATTACATACATGAAATCCCCATTTATATTAATATCTTCCTACAACAGTGCAATCACCTCAAAACTATTCCTTTCAATTGATTAAATAGTTGTGTTTTTAATCATGATCTCGATTCATCAACCTATGTTGAAAACTAATTTAACCTATTCTATCAAGATAAACAATCCAAAAAATCATAATAATTATCATAACTATTATGCTATATATAATACGATCTAACATGAAAAAGTATCAAAATTTTAAAAAAAAAAAAAAATTGCATTACATTTTCATAATTTATGCATCGTGATTAATTCCCAACAATCCTTATCATAGCTGGCAAGGCAAGGTTATTCAATGCACGCAAACACACGTAATATAAGAAAATATTTTTAAATTTTCACCTTTTTAGTATATCACACAAACAATTATAGCAACTTAACTAAACTACACTCCCAAACTTAATTCTTACTTTGTCCTCGATGTAAAGCAATTTATAATCAAAAGTATAGAAACTAAATTAAGAGGATGGTGATGAGATGTTGGAATTTGAATAATCTTCGACCCACTTCTATTTTCCTTTTTATTTTTCTCCTCTTTTGAATGTGCCTTAAAACTTTTTATGCCATATTTCCTATAATGAAGATCAATGAGCACATTAGCAACCCATAATCAATTAATAAAACTCAAATAAATCAAGCTTATATGTAAAAATAGGAAACGGAAAGGGGGACGTAGGCAGGGCGCAAGTAGGGGACGCAACAGTGATGCAGGGGGGATGAAGCCCCTTGCATTCCTCGAGCTGCGTTTGTGCCAAAAATGTCCCAATTCCAATGCAAGTGAAGATTTTCACACAACTATGTCGTATATCAATGCAAAAATGTGTCATGCGAACTTGGTGCAAAAATAAACTCGGTTGACTCATTGGGGAATTTCATCGAACATATTATGCTCAAGTAATCGAACATATTATGCTCAAGTAAAATCTCTCTTTACTTCAATGCATTTTGAAATGTTTTGATCCAAATTTTTGCAAACATTTACAACTCATATCCTTCAACATCTATTCCTATTCCCAAACTCCATCATCCAGTCAAAAAATTTGATACCCAAATGACCCAACGTGGTATGTCAAATTTGTGTTTTTAGGAGAAAAAGTGGTTGGGTTTTCAAATTTTTTGAAATTTTTTGCTATAATAGATGTAATTCAACTCCCAAATCAATCAATGCAATTATATTATCCATAGTTTACTTCACAAAATTCATCCCTTGTTAACGATTTTATATCTCCCAAGCGTACAAATCATAAAAAGTAATATAGTGAACCAATGAGTCCGGATGATCGTTTCTATAACTATTTCTAAATTAATCTTATATATTTGTGATTATCTAAATTAATATTATTAAACTAAATTAATCTTACGCGCACACAATGAGACTTAAGTTGAATCTTACCAATGTGGATAGTACGTATAATATAACGCCTTGGACACGAGTTTTGGATCTTTACCAAAAAAAAAAAAAATGCGTGCCTTTATGTCAAGCCATTTACTTACGTATTGTATATTTTAGGATACCATGATTCAACTTAAGTCTCCCATAAAGCAAAGATCTTATATTAAGTTTGATATATTTAATACTAAGTTTTATAGCATAAGCTGACATGTGTGCCTCTTCCAAAATCTCTCTCTATTCTGGAATGTGGAACACAAAATCTGTTTTCAATAATCAACGCACCATCATCTCTAATTAGATAATGTTTTTGTAACCTAATACATGCTTTCAACGTTTTGTAACCCAAATACCTGCTTTAGTGTTATAAGTGTAAGGTCTTAAGATTGAGTTTCTCTACCTTTATCGTCGTTAAGTGCATAAACACCGAACAAATATTTTGATTCATACTAATGTATCCTGGAGGCAAGTTTGGTTACCTTAAAGCTCTAGTTTTGAGCATTTATGAATGGATCAATTTTGAGTAATTTTAGTAGAAGTTTTTAAAATAAACCAACCCGTGCTTGAAAGTTTATCATCCATCGATTCAGAAAGTTTCTTAAATAATAAAATTACATATTTGTTCCTTAGTTAAATTTTCAGTTTATAGTCTAAACAATCTCATAAGTGATATTTTACTTATAGATAATTTTTTACATGCAAGTTAATATTTAACTTAAAAAGTTCAGTAAAATTAAATATTTATTTAAAATTTTAAGTTAGTATTTTTTAGTTATAAGTAAACTTTACAATTATAAGTTAATTTGGTACTTTTAAATCATTTTTACATATTAGTGAATTTTTTTTACTTAAAAATAACTTTTTTATTTATAAGTAAATTTTGTCTTGTGCACATTTTGTTTCTGGTTCGGTCGAATTTTATTCTAGTCCGGTTCAATTTATTGCAAAACATTCCCTACCATCAATCCGTACCTCCTGTTGAAACTAGGCGCGAAGGTTCTGCTAATCCGTGTCACTGCCTTAACATTTCAACTCTGAAGAAATGCTTTACCAAGATTATCTGTCATGTTCTCTACGGAAGAACGCTAAATTTGCCATATTTACGCGTTTTGTTGCATATATATTGTAAAATGGAGTGTTATGAGCTCGTTCCACCAGTCGATAAACATGTTTTGTGTCATATCATATGTTGCATAATCCCCAAAAATGAACTATATTCTGCATAGAAAACTAATTTTTAAAAGAACTTTCTATTCCAAAAATATTTGTAGAGAAAGTCACATTGAACCAACTTTCTTTAAAAACTCTTCTAACTAGAAAAATATTTTCATAAAATAGTCAAACGGATCCAAAATCAAATTTTTATGTCAAAAGCTCATTTTGACTTTTAAAAGCCATGGCTGTGTAAGTTTGAATTTTGAGACTCATTTCGCACATGATATCTAACATAATGGGTTAATATGATATTGTTCATTATATGAAACTCATTTGTTGCAGATATGCGTTAGCCTTGGTGCCATCAAATGAGTTTTATTGTGTAAAAAGTGGAATTTGTGAGCAGGTAATCATTATTGTTGTATAGTGCGTACTTGATGAGCCAGATGGGGACGGGACCAGACCATTCAGTGGGAATGGTCTACTATGGCCGTATGGCAGTGGCTCCACCACCACTAACAAACATCAATTATGACGTTAAAAGGTTACGTAGAAAGGGATGTTGCTTGATGTATTATGCATCTCTATTCATCTTTTGAATTTAGCAAGAATTAATAAATAACTGTATTTGCTATAGCATGCTGAATTTCAATCCGTAAGTGTTAGACCTGCTACTTTATGGCAAATAGCACACACCCAACATATGTTGTTTTATTTCCACCAGATACTCTAATAAACATAAACCCAAGTCAACTTGAAATTATTAACTAAAAACTCGAGCTTTTTACTGGGTTCTTAATCCTAATTCAACGCCGATCCAACAAGTATTAAACAGAACAATTTCAAATAGTGTAAACAAGAGACGACAAACCTGACATGGAAAACACATTCAGATTTTAAGTGAAAACCTTGGAGTTGCTCGACAACTACTACTGGGATCAGAAGTACGCTATTTTGATTGTGATTCGCCTGAGGTAATTGCAGGCTCATTCTTGGAGCGTGAAACAGCATCCTCTAAGGTGCCAGTGGTAACAGCCCCCAATGTCTTATAGAACTCCTCAGGAAGAGGACCTGGTCGATGCAGGGGGATATGCTTAGGCACTGGAGCATCATTCTCAATAACTTCACATTCATAGTCGTCGGGAACACCCCACGGGTTCCACTCTGCGCCCAATTTAAATTAATTCACCATCAAAATTTGACAAGGGTTGCGGCACTTCAAATATGACAAGAATGCTAGACAACTTAAGAGTATGTTTGGCCCCCATTTTTTCAAAACTCATTTTCAACCACACATTCTCCTATTAAATAATTTTACACGTAAATCGAAAAATTTTCCTTACTTTTTAACCATATATTTTCCAACAAAACACTATTCTAAAATGCATTTTGGTAAAAATAAATAAATAAATAATGGGGCTTAATTGAGAACTGATTTTATTCTATAGAAATCAATCATATATACAAATGCAATCCTATCTAAGAAATGAAAACTATCTACTCCAATTACCATATTACTTCCTAGCTAAATACGGAATATAAAATATATCATCTCCTATTCTAACTGACTTCAATGAAGTTTCTCAAGTCGTCTCAAGTCAGATATAGACTAATGGTATGTTTGGCAAGGTGTTAAAAAACAACAATGAGTGGTAAAGAAGTGAGTACTACTTGTGGATCCTACAAATTGTGTGCATTTTTTAACCAAAAGTGTTTTCAACCTATATGTTTATAAACACCTACAAACAAAGAGCCACACATAGGCTAAGAAAACTATCATCAGGTTTCAGTTAATAATTCATTATATAACACGTTTGGAACAGTCTCCAGTGGTTAGCCAACTTGGGCATCTTTCTTAACAAGGTTTCACAGAATGCAACATCTCTTGACAATGAGTTGACGAAGAAAGATGCATTCAAACAACAAAGCCTTAATCCATCAACCTAACAAACAATATAGCAGTGTGAAGTTTACTGACAAAGATTAAATAGAAGACTAAAATTAGAATTGGAATAACAAAAAGTCAGAGAAAGGATTGCTTGGATAACTACACACTTTGTATAACTTTTTATGCAGTTGCTTGGGACAGGTAAAATACCTGGTTCAGCACAAGATTAATCCAAAACTTTTGTTTCAGCATAAACCTAGAAAAAGGATGCTGTAGGAGCCAAATGGCTTGAATACAACAATAATTCCTTGACAAAATTCCAACTCCCTAGAACTTATAAGAGAAATAGAGCAACAAAGGAAGAACAGAGAGAGAAACAAATAGTTGAGAGATATGAGCAACTATAAATATATTCTTGGGTATAAAATCATCCTCCAAAAAGAACTCGTAAATAAGGATTGAGATTTCCCAACATAAAGAAACATGCCAAACCCAGAATTAACTATATTTTAACTCATAAGACATGAATACATTGAACCCCTAAATGTTTCGATTGTTTATACGGGCCAATTGAGCTGGAATTAGGCGACTAACATCCACAGTAATTTTGAAGGTCCATTACTTCCATCAACAAATAGTATCAGCTCTTGACAAAATTCATTTCATTCAAAGTATTTGCATAAGCTGTTGGCTTCCAGGACTATAAATACATGTGGGAAACATATACTATGTAAATAAACCTAGAAATGCTCACAACTTTTTCAGGCATATTTTAAAACTTCCAACCTTCTAAATTAGAAGGCAAGATCTACCTTTTCCATTACACGGAATGATAATCATAAAAACTCGTATCATGTTTCTTTGAAAGAAATCGAGACTTCCAGCTTAATAAAAATCAATTCACATTTGAGTATATTATTCCCAAAGTAGAACTTCAAAACCCTAATTCTCAGGGAACAAACAAAAACACGAGCTTAGTAGATGTATAATTTGCTTCACGCTTCACTCCAGCTCACATAAAAACATTGGATATGGTCACATCATTTTAAGAAAAAATGATTTCGCTATACAATAATTTTTCCCTTCCTATTTCCCCAGGCTTCAAATAAGATTGAACTGACTGCATCATAACTTTCTAGACATAATGAAAAGATTTTTTCCAACCTCAAATGTTTCTTGTTCAGAAAGTTATTAACTGAGTTGAAATTAGCATTCAGCAATAAGCACGAAAGACTATTCACCAAGATTAGATTTTGTTCTTCACTACCTTGTTCAACGGATGAATTTACGTTCAAACTTGGAAATTTGTATCAGCAGGAAAGCTTCTAGGAGCAGTTTTTCTCCCTCACAATAGATATAAGAAACATTCTGATAGACCTCCAGTTCATGATATATATACGCGTAAAGGGAAGAAGAAAGGTATTACTGTCACTGAAAGGAATCAAAGGGCAGGGCTATAAGCTGCATCAGTCACTTGGCTCCAGAAAGTCCTATTGGTAATTCGGTTAGGAAACAGTTGATTAGTTGGGTATTTCGGTTTTGAAGATGTTGGAACTCTAGACAGATATGTTGCTTTCAATTCAATGGAAGATTCAAAAAAGATTGAAGCAGCAGCGCTATGCTTTGAAGGGGAAGCTCTAGCTTTGTACCAGTGGGAGGAGAGCAGACGGACTACAAAAACACTAATGTTCGAAAGATTTCAACCGTCACATGAGGGAACAATTATGGAGAGATTCCTTACACTGAGGCAAACCGGCACCATCAGAGAATATAGGCGTGAAATTGAGATAATGGCAGTACCACTGCTAAACATTAGAGGCTGTGCTAGAGGGCAATTTCATTAATGGGCTCCAATCAAACATAAGGGTTGAAGTCCGCATGATGAGACCTAGAGGCTTGTCTAGTATTATGGAGGTAGCTCAATGTGTTGATGATCGAAACATTGTGTTGAAGCAAGGCCCGGGATGTAGTGGCCTATCTCGCAGAAGAGCCCAAGTGAACTTTTTTTTGTCCATTTCAAATAACCCAATTAATAACCAGTCTAAACATTCAGCGACGGCAGTAAAGGGAGCAATGAGACCTAGCATCTCCTTTTCAGATTGACGAGGAGCTGCAAGCAAAACGGGAGAAATGCATATGCTATAGATGTGATGAAAAGTATTCAATTGGCCATTGATGCAAAAATAAAGAACTACAAGTACTCATAATCAGTGCCAGAAATGAAGAATCAAATGGAGAGAGAGACGAGATTAAGGAAGGTCACGAGACAGAAGTGGGAAATCATTGGAGCTGTCAATTAACTCAATAGTGGGCTTGACTTACCCCTGCACGATGAAGGTTCAAGGCCGAATTTCTCAACAGGGAGTTGTGCTCATAGATTGTGGAGCAACCCACAATTTCACCTCCTCATAATTGGTACAGCACATGAATTTGTCTCGATCAGGGACAACGGGACATGGGGTGTTGATGGGTACGAGACTAACGGTGTGAGGAAAGAAAATTCGTAGCGGGATGGTGCTCCTTATGCAAAATCTGGAAGTGGTTGCAGATTTCCTACCACTCAAATTAGGAAACTCATATGTGATCCTCAGAATGCAGTGCCTGGAGACTCTGGGAAGTATGTAGGTGAATTGGCAGGAGCTTACAATGAAATTTAATGTAGAGGATGGAAGTAACAATTAAGGGCGATCCCAACCTGAGTCGTACTTGGTATTGCTAGAGGCTATGGAGGAAACACTGAAGGAAGAAGGTTGGGGGATATTATTAGAGCTGGGGAATTTAACAATGGATTCTAATCGACCACCAAAAAGTGCACCAAGGACATTGAGGATCTGTTATCCAGCTTCCAAAAGTCTTTGAAGAGCCAAAAGGGCTACCCCCACATCGACAAAGAGACCATGCCATTGAACTCAAAACCTGGAATGGCTCCCGTGATTGTAAAACTGTATCGCTACCCCTACACCCAAAAGAATGAGATGGAAATCTTGGTTCATGACATGTTGGCTGCAGGAATTAATCAAGCAAGAACAAGTCCTTTTCCAGCCCCGTTCTTATGAAAAAAAAAAAGGAAGTTTGAGATTCTGTGTTGATTATAGAGCTTTAAACTGAGTCACTGTGATGGATAAATTCCCAATTCTAATTATAGATGAACTTCTTCTTAAGAAATATTTGAGGAAGTTCATATTGGTTTACAGCCACAGCATTAGAGAGCATCGTGAACACCTTAACAAGGTCTTCGAGTTAAAGGAAATTCACCAACTATATGTGAAACAGAAGAAATGTTCTTTCGAGCAATCGAAATCGGAATACTTAGGGCATATTATTTCAGAAAAGGGAGTCACGGCGGAATCATGAAAATTGCAGCCATGCAAGATTAATCAAGCCTGCATTATTACAGATGCTTTGTCCAAAGCTATGGCAGCATTGCATGGCCACTGATCGAACAACTAAAAATGATCATTTTAAGTGGAACCAAGAGGCCAAAGGAGCTTTCAAGCAACTCAAGACAGCTACGTCCACGATCCCACTGCTGGCCCTTCCAGATTTTACTCAAACTTTCATTGTGGAAACAGACGCTTCAGGCGTAGGACTAGGGGTTGATCTTATACAACAAGGGCGCCCAATTGCTTATTATCAATCACATGTTGGATAAACAAGTGAGCTGCAAATCTATGTATGAACGCGAGCTCGTGGCCATTATGATATCGGGGTAGAAATGGCAACATTACTTGTTGGGAGGTGGTTTATAGTGCAAACTGACTAAAAAAGTCTTTTTGCTAGAACAACGAATTGTGAGCGAAGATTATAAAAAATGGATATAGAAATTAATGGGTTTCAACTTTAAAATACAGTACAGACCCAAATTGGAGAACAAGATTGCACCTTATCTCGAGTGGAAGCAGTGGCAAGCATGATGGCTTTAACTATTCAGGGAGGTGAAGTTTGAAATTGGCTAAAGGATGCATCTTAAATTGAGACCATATCATCGACAGTAGGGGTGAACACGAATCACTATAGGTTCTTTATTACTATGCAACCAATTATAAGCACAAATCACCGCCTCAATCATATCAAATGCTTCTACCTCATCCAAATATTGACTAATTACTATAGATTCTTTGTTACTATTCAACCAATTGTTAGGGCAAATCACTGCCTCAACCATATTTGCACTCAATGAACTCCTAATTGAATCAAGAATTTGACCACTAGTAGGGAATGTAGACCTAGAAATAATTGTAAATATTTGAATAGCTAACATATCTTTACCAATTTGGAGGATAATATTGTATATATTTGCATTCAATTTTCACCCCAAAAGTTATATGTCGAAAGGCTCATTGGTCAACTCTTCAACAACCATTTAAGTAATCCACCAAATCATTCTAACAATTAATACTAAAATCTGAAAACTATGTTAAAACGTAAATAATTAATTGAGAGACTTGACCAAGAAATTGAGAAGCAAATAAACAAAAAAATGTTGTCCGCTAAAAATTTAAGGACCCAACACAAATTAAAACAAAACAACTACCAATAATTATAGCAAACAATTACCACAAAAAAAGGGATAGAATGACCTTGAAATTTAGCCGAATTTTGAGAAAATTATTAGTAGAAAGAAAAGAATGTGTGAGTTTTGAATTAAAATCTAAATTTAACGTCTAATTAATTGTAATACGCCGTCGATGAATATGGCTCAGCAACAGTTGTTGAGCACTTCACCCAATTTGAGGGTTTTGCATTCACAGTTGTGATGACTTATGGGTACTTAGGTATGATTTAATTAAGTAATTGGGTGGATGGATAATTATCCATTTAGGTATTAATTTTAATTGGATTATGTCTAAAATGGATAAATATTTTTTTATTAGGATGTGTTTAGTTTTAATTGGTTTGAAAAAATTTAAAATTAATTTATTTTTGAATATTTTTTTGTAAACAGTTTTGACAATTTGAAAACAGTTTGTAAAGATTGAAATCTAAACCAAACCACTTCGAAGCAATTTGGTTTGATTCAAAACCAAAACGTTGAAAAATCCACGTGGACCCAAACCTACAGTTTCAAAAAAGGTTTCGGTTCAATTTTACGAATTGACGGTTTCGTTGTTCGACCTATTGATTGTTCCTCGCATCGTGACCAGTGAGAAACTTGCCACTCCATACAATGGACACTTTCAGATTTTATCATGCATTGGTTCAATAGCATTTAAATTACAATTACCCCCAGAGTCACCTATCCATCCCGTATTTCACATCTCACAACTACACAAACCCATTAAAAATTTTTTATTGGGTATGTCCTTTCTCTTGCAGATCAATGATGAACTAGAATTGCTAGAGGAACTCGAAGCTATAATAGGTGTGCATCATAATCCCAACAGCCAACTTCATGGCTTCAATAGAAGGATTTGTCAAGCTTTGAGGCAACATGGGAACCCTATGAGTTGATTCAGTAGCAGTTTCCCTTATTTCACCTTGAGGACAAGTTGAGTTCTAGAGAGAGGAGTATTGATAGACCTCCAATTCATCATACGTATACACGCAAGGGGAAGAAGAAAGGTGTTGCTGTCACTGAAGGAAATCAAAGGGCAGAGCTGTGAGCTGAGTCAATCACTTGGTTCCATAAAGTCCTATTGGTGGTTTCAAGATTCTGTTACAGAAGAGTTGTAAGCTGCATCAGTCACTTGGTTCCAGAAAGTCCTACCAGTGGTTACAAGATTCTGTTACAGAAGGAGAGTTGATAATTTGGATAGAAAAAAGTTGATTAGTTGAGTATTTCGATTAGGAAGCTGTTGGAACTCTATTATAAATAAGAGAGGGTAGTTCATTTTGATATTAGAGAATAAAATACAGTGTTTCTCTTCTAATTGTCATTTGTTCTTTCATTCAGTACATATGTTTCAACCTATTATACTTCAGATACTCTTTCTCTCTTTCAATATATATTCACAGCTTTTTATCCAGCAGGAACCTATAACATTTATAACCTAAACTCTTAGGATCCTTTTGGATCCAATGAACAATGGAAAACCCTGGGGAAAATCTTTCCCAGTGTAACATTCAAAGGAAGGGAAAAACCAAGCTAGTGCAAAAACAAAATCAAGGGAAGACTTTCATCAAATGTTATTTTTCTTCAGTTCTTCAGGCAACTGTGAACACTAACTGATTTCAAACTAAATTTCAAGTATTTTTTAGGGGAAAGACAAGCAAAATCAAGTTTCACGTTGCCACCTATTTTCCTTTTCCTCTGAAACCAGGGATACGAAAAAAGACATAGCAAACTACTTTGACTGAAGTTCAAAAGATACGAGGATTTAAAACACAGGTAGAAGTAGACAGCTTATAACTCTATATCACGTATCTCGGAACCCCACAAAATGTGCCCACCCCAAAATAATAATATATAATGAATAATCTCAGCCCCCGTTTGGCCCCATTATTTGAAATTATATTTTTTGGAATAGTGTTTTTTTAAGAAAGTGAGGTTGAAAAAGAAGAAAAAGTTCTGGATTTTATTTGATGGGAGAATGTGTGGCTAAGGGTGAGAAAAACAGATTTTAATTTTAATGGGGCCAAACGGGGGCTTAGTTTTCTTAACACTTTAGTATCTTTTGTCATCACAAGTTAAGAATTTCAATTCACGAAAAAACAATTTGAATTCAGCAGGATTTTTCTCAGTTACAATTATAGGAGCTTAAATTCTACAATACAGACACAAAACAGAATCAGAGCTAGATTGTTTGCCTCACATTTCTCTCCTTCCTTGATAAATTATAAAATAACATAATTAATTGTCACTCAATATAACCAATTAGATAAAAAAAAATCACCAACAGGAAATAAGAAAAAAAAAAAGGCACTTCTTTTGAAAAAAAAAAAAAAATTGGAAACTAACAGATGTAAATTAGGTTTCAAATGCCGGCATACCTATCATGTGACCGATTAGTTTGAGCTCATCCTGAGCTTCTTCAATCAGCTCCTCGACCTGCCCGCATCCTAAGCGCTTCTCGATGGTCTCCCAGTTCTCTTCCTCCTGACAGACCTTTAGGCGGTGGCGCGTGAAGCTCTCAACGGCTTTACGGTAGCCTTCGTCCTCGGGAACCGCCTTGATCTCCGTTAAGGTTTTGTTGTAGAGCCCGATGAGCACCTCACGGGCGTTGGGAACCACCTCGAGACCGACTATGCCCGTCGTCTCCTTCACTTTTGCCATCATCAACAGCGGCCGCGCCATCCTCCTTAGAAACATTTTTTTCCGCCGGAAATGTTCTCTGTTGGTTAACTCGTGGACTTGTGATTGTGAAATCTTTTCAAAATTAGGTGTGTTTGATCGAAGAACGCATTTCAAAATATTAGATTATTGGAGAGTGTGTAGTTGAAAAGGAAGGAAAAATTAATGATGAAAATTATTACTTTATTAAAGAATGTATGGTTGAAAATGAGTAAAGAATAAAAATAAAAATTTTAATGTGTACCAAACATGGTATTAAGTGGTTTTCATTCGTGGCAGTATTTTTCATGGCTAAGGACTTTTATTTATTTTTTTTTAAATCCTATTTTCATCCATAATTTTATATATCTATTCACTTTTTATAAAAAAAAATTATTATATTTTACATTTTTAAAATTATATTATTTATTTAAATAGACAATAATAAAGCTAAATAAAACGTATCCCTTTAAATTCATCCACAAATATTTATTCGTATTAAATGATTTTCGATATTTTATATTTTTTAGACGTTACTTTTATTTGCATACTATGGTTAATTTTCAACATGTTTGGAAATATTGACTCGGTAGATTCAAATTTTAGGATGGCATTACAAAATTCATTTGTGAAGTTCAGAAAGCAAGATATGAAAATGTTTTCTCAATCTTAAGCAAAAGAAAATCAGCTATTGAAACGCGTAGTGCAGCGAGCAAGATTATGACCATTGTTTGCATTGAAATTAGGACTAGACAAAACTTCTAAATCAAATCGAACTATTCGATCATTTTTAAGTTAAATATCCAAATGAGTATCAGGATCGAGAATCGACAAGTTTGGTTCGGTTCTCGATTCTATACAATAAACAAATAACCGAATAAGAAATGAATTTCTCTAGTTTTTGTTTTTCAAAAAATTATATAAATAATTCAAATTACTTAATTTTTTTTTCTAAATAAATTGACCAATGTAAGCTTCATTTAGGAGTTCTTTTAACTCCTACAATGATTGATGCCTTGATTTGTTCACAAAATTGGTTAAGGGAAAAATTTAAACTTCGAAGAGTTTCTCAATATAGAGTTTTCATTGAAAATACAGAGTTCTACGAGAGCATTGAGACATGTAATAAAATATATATTGTATTTTTCCATATTAAATCTTATTAATTGGACATGTTTTTGTTTATTTATGTATGTTAATTATACTTTTTCAATTAATTCTTGTAGAATTCTTATTGTGATAAGTCAAGTAATGAAAGATCAATTTAAATGGTTGGTAAGTATTAGTAATACTTAAAAATATTTTATTTTATAACTTCTAATTTATATTTCAATTTTTTTTTACGCAAATTTGAAGGCTTCAAGCAATTGAATCAATGAGATGGAATCGCCATATTTTAGTATTATTATTTACTTTTTGGTAATTTGTAATGAATGGATCTTAATATACAATTTGTTATTTTTATATTTTTAAATTAAACTACTTGATTTTGTAAGAGTTAATGTAGTATTGTTATAAAAGCGAATATTGAACATGTCATTAGTTAGAATAATGTAATGTCATTGTAAATATTAAAAATTTTAATTATGCTATCGAATCGAACCAAATCGAATCCATAATTAAATTTAGACATGACGATTCCAGTTATTAAATATCCGAAAATTTTGATTCGGTTCGATTATCTTTAAAATCGAACTGAATCGAACAAATAATTGAATCGATTCGGACTATGCCAACCCTATTTGAAATAGATGCACTTATAAAAAAAAAAGGAACAGGAATTGAAGGACTTTGCAAAAGCTTAAGCTAAGCAAATTCTCCTTCCTGCAACCACAAGTTATAAGAATATATAAGGACGGGAAGAACGTATTGGGAATTTACTTAACATGCACAGTAAAAAATAAAATATATTTCAATTCCACAAAAGATCTTATTTGTGTTTAGAAAGAAATTGTAATAAAAATTGAACATTTTGTAGATTTTTCGAACTCGTTTCCTGATTTTGGAACACGAACAATCACAATCTACGATCCACAGTTGTCCAATTGTACAGCCTCCAATGAAAATCTACACAGGGAACAAGAGTGAGAGAATTACGGTTTATCTTTTCTTATGCTAATAAGAATATGAATTATCTTATCTTCTTTTCTGAAATCTTAATAGCTTATTAATATAAATCTAAGTGGGCTTGACCGTCTCTTAAACTCAAACCGATCCAATATTTAATTAATCCAATTCGATCCATGAATGAATTAATTCAACTAATTAATTCAGACATATTAATAAGCAACCAATTAATTAATTGTACAATATCACCAAAGTGTGACCGTCCTCATATAAGGCAATATGATGACATCAAATCAAATGACCAATTTCATTATTGAACGTTAGAGATTAACCACTAACATTCAGATAATTATCTATGTGGAATATACCTAGCTGGCCTCCAATGTTTTGTTTTATAACAAAACATCCACGTGTTCATTTAAGTGTCGTCACACTTTAACTTGTGAGATCAGCTATTTACTTTACAAATAAGAAATGCCACATGTGATGTTTTATCCGTAATAATGATATTTGTATCTCGTTATTACATACGACCACGGATGATTTAAGATTTAATCATATGTAATATGTATCTCACAATTATAACTCCTTGTGATTAACAAATTACCAAAACTTGAATATACGGATTGTATTATTTAATTTATTGGAACATTAATTTCAATTAAATAATCGATCTTGTCATAAATATGCATAAATTATATATTAAAAGTATTTATATCCAAAGTTGATTGGACGTAAGGGTGGGCAATGGGACGAATCGGGTCGAGTTTGGCCCAAAACCAACCCAACCTGACATACTCGATTTTGGAATCTTTCACGACCCCATTCCTACCTTAAACCGATCAAACCCGAATCGGGTCAGTCAAGCTGGGTCTTTTTTTTTTTTTTTTTTGCAGCACTTAAGTTATTTAAGACTTCTCAACCCATTAATTGGCATAAATATAAATAATACTTTTGTCATTTCAATAAGAAATTTTCAATGAAATAATATTTGTCATTCATACAATACAATCAACTAAAATTGAATAAATCACAATTTTTTTTACTAAGAATAGGTCTATAATTTAAATTTTTTCACAAACAAAAATTAAAGCTAACATTTCAAATAATTATTTTCTTGCACGTTAATATCATACTAATAAAACCAAACACGCTAAAAATTATCATTAAGCACAAAGAGTAACACTAAAATATTATAGTCAACCAACACTTCAAAAAAAATACAGTAATCAAAACTTAATAAATAAATAAAAAGAAAAATGCTACTCATCCAAAATCCAAACTACTAAAATAGTAAATAATAAAGTAGAGTATTACAATCTTCGATTCTCACATAGCTTAAAGTAGCATTCCTACATAATAATATAAACATTTAGAGAAAAATATTAATAATATAATAGCAAAGTCAATTGTGCACATAGAATACATTATATATCTACCTGAAAAAATCATAAATGCACGAATCACTTGGATTTAGCCTTCATTTGATTTCTTTAATTCCAAAAGCACTACAAAAAAAAT
The DNA here is from genome assembly GCA_903798385.1 of Fraxinus cuspidata. Taxonomy (NCBI): domain Eukaryota; kingdom Viridiplantae; phylum Streptophyta; class Magnoliopsida; order Lamiales; family Oleaceae; genus Fraxinus; species Fraxinus cuspidata. The sequence continues at coordinate 25,322 of CAIGRP010119050.1, forward strand.
GATTAAATTAACAATAATTAAATAAAACACATTTATTTAACATAATTCATGGAATAACTATAATTAAATTACCTTCGTCCAATTTTTTATATACCCCAACATCTTCCATATAAAATCTCTCCATTATTAAAAACTCTTTAAACTAGTTTTGGGTATATACCAAAACCTCCACCATTCTAGGGGTTAAAGAACTACAAAATCGATCAAGGATTCTTCATCAAGTACTAATAGCACTTTCTGAAGCCACTGTAGACACTTGAATTGTCATAACGTCTCTTGCGATTTTCCACAAAGTACCGTATTTATTTTCATTGACCCACCACCAGTTAAGAACATCAATATCAATATCCTATATATCTTCACAAGCGTCCAACAAGTATCTATCAACATCATTTTTAAGTTCAACAAAACCTTTGCTACCTTTTTTCTCTTAAATCTAGAAACACGATTAAGAGAGACCGTTGAAGTATAATTTCTTTAGTAGAAGAAACCCCACTTGAAGAATCCCTAGCATTGGATACTTGATTGCTTTTAGAACTTGTTTCACATTTCACATACCAATCGTAAATAAACATCATATTGTCTTTCAAAATATTTGTCATATTACGAGCAACTCTCATATCCTCACAAATATCACCAAAACAGAAATCAGCATACTCCAATTTATATCTTGGGTCAAATACAGTAGCAATCAACAACAACTAGTTAACATTTTTCATTTTTCCCAATACTTGTCAAATTTTTCTTCATGTTAATGGTCATATCACTCAAAAGATAATCACCACTTTTACTCCATTCTTCCAATTCTCTTATAAGTGAACATACTTCATGAAGATAAACATTAGAGCTCACATACAATGGAGTACTAAAATACAAACTTACTTCATAAAAGTCTTGGAGGAACTTTACAAAAACAGAAGCATTTTCTCAGTCAAAAGTTCTAGGAGATCCACCCCTTCTTCTATCACCATCATACTCTTGAAAATAATTAAAATATTGCATATATCCTCCTCTAACCTTTCAAATGCTTTTTGAAATTTTAAAGCGGCTTCCAATATCAAATATGTGGAATTCCACCTAGTTGATATATCAAAAAACACAAGTGATTTACAATCAATTTTTTCTTGATTCACACACTCCTTAAACTTTTGTTTTCTAACAAGAAAAATTTTAACATATTTTACTATATTGCGAATACTAATAATTTATGCATGTTCTTCCTTCAATCCCTTACATACAATTAAGTTAATAATATGTGCACAACACCTCATGTGCAAATATTTTCCATCCAAAACACACAAATCACTACTCCTACCAATCATCTTCCTCTTGAGATAAGAAATGGCCGTTTCATTTGAAGATGCATTGTCAACCGTGATTGTAAATTGTAAACACTTTCTCAGTACCCCCATAAACACAAAAAATTTTCAATAGATTTACCAATGGTTTCACCTTTATGATTAGCAATCACACAAAAGTTCAAAATCCGTTTATGAAGCTTCCAATCAGAATCAACAAAGTGAGCAGTAAGAGACATATAGTTAATATTTTAAATAGAACTCCAAGTATTCGTAGTAAGAAACTCTTTGACATTGTAGGATCTTTTTCAATTGCAATTTTTTTATCCAAATACAATTGATAAATATTTCTAACAACAAACCTACAAGAATGAGGATCAAAATTCGGACATGCTACTCGACAAAATTGTCTAAACTCCTGACCTGCGACAAATTTAAAAGGTAGCTCATCAATTATTATCATATTAACACATGTAAGTCTACATTCTTCTTTATTAAAGCTAATAGCTATAAGATTATTCCCATAACCCTCGGTTGGAATTTTTTCCCTTTTATCTTCTATCTTTCCTGAATACTTCTTACAATGAAGAACCAAATGATTCCTTAAGGTACTAGTTCCACACTTCGTAGCCCCACAAGCATAATCCTGCCCACAATAGTTGCACGTACACCTAACATTTTCATCTTTTGGATCTCCTATAATAGTGAAATGTTCCCATACATCTGAAGATTTCCCTTTTTTTCTCTTACCCAAACATGATTGTGGAAGTGGAGGAAGAGACCTAGCACTTTTTTCTAAATTTGTTGTTGAAGGAGTTTCAACGGTAGCTTCAATTTCACTATATATATCCGTATCCATAGCCACATTCATATCTATACAAACAAACAAGAAACCAGTATATTTATTCACATTTATATCTTTAAGAACCTAAAACCATATCAATATCATAACTATCTTATCATCAAAGATATAAAACAGGAGAATATGCGACCTGAGTCCTCTTATATGATGTCTGGAGATGCCTTCACTCTAATTTTACAACATGGAACAAGGGTTGGGGTTGACGAATCTGCAGCAAGAGAACTAGATTTTGGTCATAGGGATTCTCTTAAATTTAATTCAACAAATGCTCTAATTTAACCCCTCCAACCTTATGAATTAATGCACAAACCAACGGTTAGGAGCAACTTGCCTGTAAAACACGATGAAATGCTTGTTAGAGTCAAGGAATCAAGAAAATTTGAGAATTTGATAGAGAAAAACAAAAAGAAAATGAAATCTTCAAAAATGGGCATGCTTAAAGTTTCAGCAAACATAATCAAAATATTAATAAATCAAGAAATTAAAAAGAGAAAAAATAACATGATGTGCCTTTCAGGTAGGTATTATATGGAAAATGAGGAAATTCAGGATATCCCAGTACATGTGTAGTCGAACAACTTCCAAGCGTCTTTCTTGAATTTATAGGCATGGGGTGCGGAGTGTTCAGTTTAAATGGTAGCAACTGACTTCAAAATAACAAGCAAAATGCTTCCCTTGGCACTACGAAATTGTCCCCTCAAGTAGCTAGATTATGAGGAAAAAAGTATGGGAGAGGAGATTGCAAGGAGGCAAGGAAGACTAGGTTTGGAAGTTGAGAGCGAGTACTTCAACTTTTCATATCGGGTTGGGTCGGGTCGTAATGTAAACCGGTCTGAGCATCATAATTTTAAAATAAAACCGACCCGACCCAATTCATTTTAAAGTGAAAACAGACCCGACCCGATTTGAGTCAGATCGGGTTCGCGGTTTGCAGTTTATGAGCTCACCCTTAATTGGACATAGGGAATAACACTTACGGAACATAAAAAATACAAGAAGTTAAATTGAATACAGTTATATCCATCTAAATAATATAAACACCTGAAGCTCGGTTAAGCTATATAGCTCCAAGTGACTCGCTAACAGAAACGACAACTTAATGTTCATTCTATAAATTTGGGATTAGCTAAACAAGTCCTTTTTTATTGGTACGAGGGGGTTCATTGCTAAATTTATTCGAAGATTTAAAAACAACTAGAATATTGACTATCACAATAAATCTATGGTTTTGGTCTACCCTTCATCTCATAACATGTGCTACTAAATTTTTTATAATAAGTCTACATAGAACGTCTCACTTACGAAAGTTGTCATTTTCCTCTATCAGTCTCACCTCCACTTGTTGGCATATATTCTCATTTTTTATCTTGTCATTTTAATGCTAAGAAATCCATTTTAGCATCCTGACTACGTTCATTTTATGGACATTATCGACCAAACACCACGTACCATTAATAAATTTCAAGTTACTGGCACTTGCCAAGAGGAGGAGGATCAATTATACAAATGACATAAGCCACGATCTCACGTCTTAGGCGATTCAAAAAATACATGGAATGAGCTAGTAAATTGTACAAAAACTTGTGCTTGAGAGGTTCAAGCTCACAAGGTTTCAAGCATTTAAATGATGACAGGCGATAGAGAAAAACTGTGTACTAGGTCATGCTTAAATAGGATTCCAAGCAAAGTAACCCACAATGCCCGTATGAGAAGGGGGATACTGTGCCAAGCACTCCTCCAGCCACACTGAATACAAGAGGGCAAAGAAGAGAGGAAATGAAAATTTTGATAAAATAATGTTATTCATAGGGTAGACTACGTCATATTTACATGGCAGTTTATTATTTGATGCATGAGGCAAGTTGTCATGCGTATTCCACGTAGAACGACTTTCGTAATTTTCACTATATATAGCATTACTCATTTTGATAGGCTTCAATTATTTGCATGAGACTATTATTGTGATTGAAAAAGTATTTTCTCTTTTGTTTTTTTATTTAATTTGTTTTTTGTTAAATTTTTTGAATAGAATAGTATTTAAATGAATAAATTCAATAAAGATAATGTTGGAATGTAACGGTGCATATATATAACACTTCTTTAATATTTCAATATGGATAGATCTGGAGTGAGAAGTAAATAAAAATTGTGAATGAAAATAATGGCTCCCAAAAAACAATTGATGGTATACTCTAAATTGAAAAAGATTTGTAGAATTTGATTATAATAGAACATAATAATATTAACTCGTCAATCCTGTCTACAAAATATGCAATCCGGTCCTCGATTTTAATCATACAAACTTCAATTATTACAATTTTATGTATTATCCCTACTCCATTTGTCATCACAATCTCCCATAGTCATAATTCTTTTGAAAACTAAATCATGAAATTGACATAATCTATCTCAAGTCACTATAACTACAACTAAACCGTGGATTACCATATTTAATTTACATTTTTCAGTAACGAGAAAAAAGTCGAAATACACTAATTTGAAGGTCCTCGAACCCATCGAGTTGAACCAGATTTCGATACACCGGAATAATAGTCACCAACATTTGCCACAAAGAGCGGGTCCCTCTCTTCAAATTTAAATTCATTACTTGTACATCCACTTGGATTTCCCTCATCAACTCGTTCCAACTCTTTCGTTAGATCATCCATCGTCTTTCTTAATGTAGTTTTACTCATTTGCCCCGACTCTCCAGTCGAGACACCGACCATTGTGACCTTCGGAATGAAAGGGGACAGTTTTGTCTCTTGTCTTCTATGTTCCCGGGTTGAATTCACCTCACTGTGGTGAAAGGAGAAAATTTAGCGTAAAGGTAATGTGTCCATGAAAAAAAAAAAAAAAAATTAACGTGTGTTTTGACAAGAGCTCCAATATAGTGGGAACCTTCTGTTTGCTATTTTATGCTCTCCTTGCTGTTGCTTCAACCAAGGGTGACTTGACCAATCTCCAAATGGAAAGCGAAAATTTGGAGTCGTTCCTTGTTTATCCATTGTTTCCACCTTTGAAGCTCTGAGACTCTGAACATTCTCATCCATGAATGAAGAGTCAGCAATGAAGTTGGATGACTCGTGAGCTCTCATAAAAGAAGCTGCACTCCTGCAGCAGAAAATCATATCAGGAAGTTCCACGGAAAAAAGCTGTATACACGCGAACAAAGAATCCGGCTAGTCATTGCGAGCAGATTAGTTTCTTGAACATATCAAAGACATGAAACTTAGTATATTGGTGAGCAAATGAAGGGAACACAAAAAAAGGGCAAAATTGGATTCTAAAATTAGTCGGATAAGAAACAAGTATCACTTCATGTTTGCACTAAATTGCGAATGAATTGATAAAGTAAAATTTCAAGCTCTGTTTTCAACAAAAGACGAAAGATTGTAACCGGTACCGTTTCTCAAATGAGTCGACCACATAAGGGAATTTGGGTTGAATTCCAGAGGCTTTTCGCAACCATCTATTCCCGAGAAGAATTTTATCCACCCCGTACAGAAGCTGAATCTCAGCAGCCTTTGATATGGCACTCAAGAGTATACCAGGGTTACTCATCTCATCCAGCACGTCCTGAATCTGTTAAACATAGGTAAGAACTCTTAGTTGAATGGTGTTTGCCGGGGAAGAAAATGTGTTTTGGGGATGGGGGAACGTTTGGCTATCTTAAAATGAAGTTACTGAACTTTTCCCAAAAATGTTTCAGTATGTTACTTCTTCCAAGAAAATAAAAAATAAATAAATAAATAAATACTAATAATAAAAAAAAATAAAAATAAAAAACCATTAATTTTGATAGTATCTCTTACCTTTGTCAAAATAAGTAACTTATTTACACAGTTATAACTAAAAAATTAATTATTTTAAAACTTACTTTCATGCTTACGATTAAGCTCACTCATAAGTAAACCTAATGCCTTAGCTAAACATGCTCTTAGATAATCTACTTCCGGCCGAACAGTTCAGTTCCCACCTATGTTATATCAGTTCTCCACTGCCTTCTTGTTACAATAATCATTGTCATAGATTCAGAATGGTTGTGATATTAATGTTTTATAGACGTATTGATTTGTACCTCTGGATGTTCCAACATGCTTTCTGCCATCTCTTCAACTACATCTGATGCAAGGTTGTCGTCAACAATATCCCGTTGGCGTTGTAAATGTCGTGTTTGAATTAATGAATGGAAATGCTGGTCGGCAGATTCTTCAAGAATGTTGTCGAGCATGTTTTTGTCAAAGAAGTACGGGGTATACCTGATAAAGAAGAGTAACATCACAAGTGTCGGAAACTGAAATAAATTTAATTGAGAAAACAGTAAAACTTCCAGAATTCTATGCAAGTGTCAAAAACAAATAAAATAAATAAATAAATTGAGAATCTCGTAGGGAAAAAGGAGAATTTAGGGCTGGGATTCTAAATTTCCAAATTCAAAATCAAGGAGAGATTACTGTATATTTATGGACAAAGGACTGAAACTTGTACAAACTGCATACATTTTCGTACACAATCGCTTCTCCATGGATAAAAGAATCTGGGCCTAATTATGAATTCGTGAACTCCAGAAAGCAACTAGTATATAGGTTTTAATCTGAACAGCATGGAGGACATGCAAACGTATTAACTAACCACTTTATACCGTCAGATGTTGCTATGGCAATATCCAAGTTTTGAGCACTAAAAACAGGAACTCCCTCCACCTTCTTTTTCCTATCGCTGTGCAACATGGTCTTAAGAAGTTTGTTTGCCTCCTTCACCTGCGAGCAGTAGTAAAACACTTTCGCATGACAAGATAATATCAGTGTTCCTCAAACACCATGTTAACTTGTCATTCGATATTTGCAAGATATCTGCTTTCTTGAAAAAGTAGTGCTTAAACTATTTCACAATGTCAAATTTGTGTAACACAGCCCTGGCCTAGCTTTCTATTACTATTAATTACACGTCATAATATTCATGTAATCATGTCCAAAGTCCTGAAATTTATGAGGGAATCTCCATGTCTAAACTTTGACAAACTGCAAGCATGAATAAGCCCATGTTTGGCCCCCTTTCTCTCTCTTTAATTTAATTTTTAACTAGTTTTCAACCCAATCTTTTTGACAACAGTGGGGCCCATGTTTGTACCCTATCTAATCTCTTGGCAAAGGATATCAATATCCAAGGCACCGTTGGACAATGTAAGGACATATGTTGCTCGGACTCGGGTGTCGGATATGGGTACATATCCAAGAGTCGGATTCTTCTCATTTTAAAAATTAATATATGAGGATACGGTTAAAAAAGATCCGAATTTTAGATAAGGGTAAGGGACACGTCTTACAATTTATTATTATTATTATTTTGTTTTTTTAAAATATTCAATTAAAGCAAACAACTACAATATTAAAGCAAATCAACAAATTATTGCAATAAAAATGTTTTATTTAATGATAAAATCCAAATTCAAACATAACACAATTAAAAATAAAGTTAAAACATTCAAAATGGAAGGATACAGATAATACTGAGGTATTCATGTTTTATTTGTATTATGTTGCCGTGTCCGAGTGTAAGACCAAGCATCCGACCCATATCCTGTGTCGGTATCCTTGTCGTGTCGTGTCGTGTCGACACGGGTACTTCTTCATTTCTAAAGAGNAGGTATTCATGTTTTATTTGTATTATGTTGCCGTGTCCGAGTGTAAGACCAAGCATCCGACCCATATCCTGTGTCGGTATCCTTGTCGTATCATGTAGACATGGGTACTTCTTCATTTCTAAAGAGTCCGAGCAACATAGGTAAGGACATTACCACCCTCTTTCCCTGACAAATTACAAAATTAACCCCCCAATGCATAGCCCTAGTTTTGGCACCTAATGTTTGTAGGGGTATTATGGTATTTTAGTCCTCTAGTGTAAAAAATTCCATTGATTATTATTGACCACCAATTCCACATGCCACCTGCAATGTCAGTTGGAATGGATACATGGGGCCCGCATGTGGTTGAAAAAATTGGCAAATAACAAATTTTAATGGAATTTAAAGGGGGCCAAACGGGAGCTTAGTGATTCATAGCCTTTGAGTGATGCAAATGCTCCAATTTCCCCCCAAAAAGAGCTAGTTGGAATGACTAACCTGTTTCTCATTTGCAATAAATTGAAATAAATGAGGTTTTTCCTGCAAAGCACATCGAAAAAAAATTCATTAATCTCAATTAAGCTAGCACTACATATTTTAAGAGAAAATAAAAAACTAATAATGGCATCTGAAAATATGCTCACCAAATGAATATATGCATAAAATAGATATTTACTTACGAAAATTATCATAATTTAAAGTAAAATACAAGATGCGATGTACAAGGATGTTTCCATTGGTTAAAGGTATAAAGTTATATAAGATTCCAGATTCCCAATTAACTCTTCACTTGAAACTCTCTGCTAACTCAAAAGGGAGCATGCAATCGTGGATGGGAAGAGTATTTCTCAAGAAATGAGATGTTGCAATTGGTCTGACTATATTATAAAATAATGAAAACTAACTTTTGGAAGGAGAAAAGAAAGAAAAAAAATAAAAATAAAAAAAGGGCTAATTTGAGAAAAATAACAATATCTTATGCCAATGGGTATTACAATTTTTTTTGCTCTTAATTGAGTCCCCGATCCCTACGCGCCACAAAAAGTAAATGCACAATTAGTAAATTATTGCTCATTGAAATTGAGAAGCTAGTACCTTGAAATGTTCATAGGCTATATCAAGACGACAGGCACCAACCACACCACTGGGTATATTCAGCCATTTTACATAGGAAACTGGAAGTAAAATGAGTTAGAGTGCAAATCATCTATACCCACCAATAGGTTAATTAAGTTTGAGTAAAATATGCCTTTTATCTTCAGAAGAGGAAAGGAAAGCCAATTATACGTATATAATTATAAGAATGTGAAGCAGATGACATTGTCGTATCATGTAGTAGAATGAAAGCATCATGAAACTTCATAATGGACAGGAATCCAAATCCATCTTATGTAATGATAAAACATAAACGATTCCCACACCAAAAGAACAGCTATCATCCAGAAGCTGCTGCTTTCATCAGACCGTAGGAAGCTTCAAATATAAACAGGGTAAGAAAATACGTTTCTGAGCAGGTAGAACAAATTAAATTATAAGGAACAATGAGTTGTAATGTCATACCAGCATCACCCAGATCCATGAAAAAACGAAATACAGGACCATTCCTTTCGCTCTTAGTAACTGATGCAAATATCTTCTTTAGCCACTCGGGAGTTCTATAAATTATGAAAAACACCAAAACAAAGTATTAATTATCAAAAATTACTCTTTTTGGAGTTTCTGAATATTAAAAAGGTATGTGTAATTGACCATCAGAAAAATATATAACAAGAATGCAAACCCTGTGATGAGGGGGACCTTCAAAACTAAATGGGCAAAATTTCTTCAAAGTATCAGTTAGACAAAAGTTCTAGCATCTATTAAGAAAATAATATGAGAAAAAGCCGATAATAATCCGATAATCCCAATAATGCAGTTTCCAATCTCGGTATGTTTAGTATAATTAACGACAGTCTATCTTCAGTATACTGTATGGCTGCATTCATTTAGGACTTCGATAATAGCAAAGCCAAGATCATTTGGATCAAAAAATAGGTCTAGGACTGAAGGACACACATAAATAGACTTCAGGGGACTGTGAGAACGACAATTGAAGATTTCACTCGGTATAAAATAGGAAAAAAAATGATGAAGTATCTTCTTATTTCTCAGCCAGAACTTCCGTTATCAAACATGACCAGCCTCTCCCTTTATCTTGATCAATTAAATTAGAAGGAAAACACAAGAAGCAGGTTAATGTTAAATATATAATCAGCAAAAGTTTGTTACTAGTCATGTAGCATTCATCTCTGCATATCAATGCTTTAGCAGCTCTAGTCCTCCTGCAAGAGACGGGCAATGAAATCCTTCTATTGGGCTTGCATGAAGCCGGTATAGATAAAGAATTCCCAGAATGTTATTTTTCCAAACCATAGTCTGTATATATCTATTAGGCTCAAAAACAAGAAAGCAAAGCAGTCTGTGCATCCCGCATAGATCAGACACCTATGGGCATTGGTAACTCAGTTTCTATCCATTAAAGATTCCTTGTGTAATCCCCAGCAATTATTTTGCATTTGGTCATCTATAAAACCTTATAATTTTAGAGCTCACTCTGGTCATCCATCTACCCGAAGGACGGTACTTCAATATTAAAAATTTCCTCCTGTAAGAGTCCATTGGGCACCAATAGTCCCCCCAAATTCATCCGGTTAATCTCTTTTGAAAGAATTTGTAGCATGCCATAACTTAATTTCAGTTTATAAAACCTTACTTGTAAAGAAGGACTTTCCAAGGTCTTTATGAGTTTGAATCACACTAGCAATTTCAACTACAAATCTGAATCAATCTGAATTTTTATTACCACTCCAATGGTCCAGAACTCAATCACAATGGAAGGAGTCCATTACCTACAATCTAAATGCCAAGTTTTGTAAGTTTTCTAGCCAAAACTATGGTTATAGGCCCTTTTCATTTTTAATATTTTTTCACATACGAATTTTGTACCCTTTCTAAGCCATCTTTCCCCTTCTCACTCAATACCACGTAGGTAGTGTGGTTATGGAGAGTTATGGGAGGTTGAGGAAAGTTAAAGATTTGAATGCAAAATTCAAACCACTCCCTCCATTTCATTTTTAATATCTTGCGGGTCAATTCATCCCACATGGTGATAAACCTCCCATTAGGTACATTTAACTCTAAAAGGGTTAAAAAGACTTGTGCACTAGCGGTAGAAGCAGCAACAGATTCTGTTAACTAAACAGAACAGCTTCAACAGAATTAGTTACTAGAGGCTTATATAAGTGGACAGGAGGAACCATTATCAGGGGCCATAATTTGGTTATTGTCTGGAGAGAGTAATATAGCCTCTCGAATGCTCTGCAATTTATTGTATTTCCTTTCATTCAGATTGTACTTATAACAGCTCGAAAATTTTAGAATAAAATTTTATTTGTTTTATATGCTATATTTTTAATATTTTGATTTAAGCATATTTCGATAATATTGAACGAAAGTGAAATATGTTTTAAATTTTTGTGTGTCAAATAATTAGATTTTGACAGAGTAAGTTTAATATATCAATATTGGACTCTTTTTATAACTTGTAATTAATTAGAAGTCTTCGACTCGAGAAAAAATTAATTCGAATAAGTTAGTCTCAAGATATTGAAGTTTAAAGAAATTGTAATTTATTAGTTTTTAATTAAATTGAATTTGGATAAGGGGTGGCTGATGTATCTAAAGATGGATATAGAATAACATTTTTATTTGATTAGATTTATATTTGAATTAAAAAGTTGACATCACTATTACTCATTGGTATTAGAACTATAACCTCCACTAGGAAACATATTCTATAAAAATCCATTGACTGTGCCCAGGGAGAGGGAAGATAGCTCAAGAGTATAGAGACAAGAGTTTGAGAAGAAAAATACTTAATTTATTTGATAAAAATTTTAAAATTACAAGATTGAGAATAAAATTGAAAATTGAAAATTACAATTGAAAATTTTAAAGAAAGCTTTAAAATTACAAAGATAATCTAAAACTTTCTTGAAGGTGAATATCTCCCGCTGTTTCACACTTGATTTTGAAGAAAGGAAATCTGAGATTTCATCTCATTGATCTATGATCTTAAATCAGAAGTAGAAGATTTTAAAGATTCAGTTTTTAACATATTCACAATATTTTTAATACTATGAGGCTCATCTAAAGGATCATTTGGTTTTGAAGGGAGGAGATTTGAACTTTTTCTTTAGTTGAGGATTGTTAATTTTCTCAACTATTTCTTGAATAAGTTCCTCTTCTTTAGTAAGAACGTTTATGGTTTTACATCTACAAAGTTCCTTAGATTGATTAGAAGAGGAGATGAGGAATTAGAACTAGTTTCAGCATCAGAATTTTCTTAATGCTCGTAAACCATTTCTAATTCGGAATCAGAAGACTCTTCTTCATCACAAGAATTGATTAAATTTAGAAGTTCAAGTTTAATATCTTCATCTATTTGAAGCTTATTAATCTTACCTTTCATAGGACATTTATTGGAATAATGTCATGTTTGTTTACATTTCCAGCAACATTGGATTTTGTTTTTAAATTTCTTCTTTGAAAATTGTTTTCTAGAAAAAAATTTTGGAATAAGAAGATTTTTGAAAATTTCTTTCTTTTTGAAAATTCTTTTCTCTTCTATAGAAACTCTTTCTTTTTATTTTTGAAGAAGGGAGAGGAATTTTCTCACCATATTGTTCACAGAATGATTCAAGCTCTCTACGGCTTTCAGAACTTTCTGATTTTAATTTGACTTTGAGTTCAAAATCATTGCAAAGAGCAAGACCTTCTTCATTGATAAAATGAATAATTTCTCCATATGTAAGTTCTTCATATGGATGATATTATTGTTCTGACTTCTGATAAAATTTCTAACTTTTTCTGCGAAAAGCTTAGAAAGTCCAGATATAAATCTTTTTTTTCAATAAGATTGATAACAATCTTCTCGAAGTAAAACACGTTAAAAACATGTCTTTATACCACCGAAAATCATTTAGTTTTGAACATCGGATTGTTTATCAAGAACATCAACATGTGTTCTAATAAAATGTTTGACAATACTATAAATAAGAACAACAAAACTGTCATTTTCTCCGGTTTCATCATTTTGGGCATTTAGTAATTGGTGTTTATCTTCGTTATCAAGATAATTATCCCATCATTGTTTAAGTTGGCCTGTAAATCCGATAACAAGATTGATAGTTGAGGTTTTCGGATCAACACCTTTGAATCGATGTCTTCCAACACATAGACATGACTTCAAGGAGTCGAATGATCTCATATTCGGTAGAACCGTCTATATTCCATTCGACCACAGAGTCACCGCTAAAAGAAGTTTGAAATTTTGCTTTTTTCTTTGAAAAGCAAAACAAGAGCAGAATGTTGAGCATAGTAAGGTGGAACTTTTGAATATTGATTTTCGTGTCCTAATTTGTTGATATGAGATATTTCATTTTCAACAAATGGATCTTCCAGATTAACAATAGTATTGATATTTTTTTGAAGAGGAGGATAGTTCAGATAATTGAGTTGCAAGTTCTTTTAGAACTTGAGCCTCATTATCTAATTTTCCTAATTAAGGAATCATATTTGAAGGATGTGTTTTGAATAAAGAGTTGACAAGTGTCTTACCCTTGTCAACAATTTTTGATATTGATTTCTCAGTGTCAGAATTTATTCTGTTAAGCTGAGTACACAGATCATAAAACAATATTCGTATAATTATTTTGAGCTTGAATATTTTTTATATCTTTAGCAACGACTTTAGAATCATCTAGTCGTTCACTAGGTATCCTTTGATGGGAGAAGCAAGAATTTCAGTATTTCCTTGAGAGACCACAATTTCTTGCATAGGAGGATGAGTAGTTTGAAAGTTTTCACCTTTTGGTGTCTTCCAAGTCTTTTTTGAATCATTTATATTTTGAACAGTTTTTGTTTTAGTAGATTTTTTATTATAAACTTTGAAATATGTCCACTCATAAAAACTTAAATCTTCTGGAAAAGATTTAAACTCTTCCCAGTAAGATTCAATTTTTTCTTTTGAAATAATTTTCGAAAACTTTTAACTTCGGGAGTTTTATTAGTAATAAATTCATTTCTTCCATCTATTGTAGAAGAAATAACATTACATTGTTGATCAAGCCTCTCTGAAGGAGGTGCCATATCAGATAAGGTTGGAGAACTATGTTGTTCCAGCTCATCTTCCTTTTC
>CAIGRP010119052.1:0-14200 GCA_903798385.1 Fraxinus cuspidata
ATGATCACTACGAATTCTTGATATGGTAAAGTATTTCTCATTTCTAAGCCTTTTGCGCAATGTATGACAAGACTGAACAACTCAGATTTTTCTCTCAACAACTCAATCCAAGTATATCGAAAGAAGTTGTTAACCACAACCAAGATATAGCATTTACCACCAAGGCTCTCAGTCCTAAATGGTTCCATTAAGTCCATATGGAGTAATTCAAGCAGCTTGCTTGTCAAGATTTTTGAAGTTTGTTTATGAGTTACACTTCAAATATTTACCTTGTTGACACGGGCCACATGGAGTGTTATCAATATTTTCAAGTTTAGGTAAACTATTAACAAGTTTCTTCTTGACTAGCTTAGACAAACTCTTATAGTTCATATGACCAAGGCGTTGATGCTACAGTTCAGTTACATCAATCGTAGCACTACTGTACACGTAGTTGGAGAATTAGGAAGAACTTTATAACAATTGTCTGAAGTTCTTACACCTTCGAGGACAATGTTACTAGTAGAATCATATATAGTATATCTTTTCTAGACATAACTAACCTCAAAATCAGCATTGCATATTTCATTAATACTTAACAAGTTGGACTTTAACCCTTTCACATAAAGCACATTTGAGATAGTAGGTAATCCAGTTATATTAATGACACATCTTACCTAGAATAGGTGCAGTAGCCCCATCTCCAAAAGTAACCACACCACTATACCAATCATGAGAGCAAATAACAAGGTTTTGTCACCACACATATATCTAGAACACTCACTACCAAGATACCACATAGAGTTATTTTGATCTTTAAGTGCAATGTGGGCAACATAATAATTCAACTGGCCATCAGACCTAGGAAGGTCACTCTTCTTAACCCAAACCTTCTTAGAAGTAGAAGTGATTCTAGTCAACCGAGTAATCATCTCAGTTAAATGGCTAACCTAATTGGTGAGAGAAAGTTAACATTGCTCGAGAAATCCTGACTTTTACTTCTAGTCGTGAGTTTAAGACACCTAGGTCTCGTATGTCCCAATACGCCACAATGGTGACATGTGGGAATAAACCTAGGTTCAAACTTGCTCGGAGGTTGTTGCCGGTATATAGGATGATTGATTTTACGTTGGCTAATAGGTCTTCAAAGACATTCTTGCCCTTGTGTTCAGGATTAACAGTATTCTAAGCTTTGTTGGTGGCTAAGAATGGATGTACTAGCAATAATATTACCATTTTGAATGTAACCAAGACTATGCCTATTTTCAGCAGGCTTGTTCATCCCTAACAGATTATCGAGTTTCTGTGTACCACTCATGAAAGAATGAAGTTGAGTATTACATTTTTCAAGATCACTTGTTAAGGAATTAACTTTGGCTTCTAAATTCTCATTAACAAGCTTTAACTCACTTAGAATTTTGGTAGAGTCATGAAGGTCACCTTATGAGTTTCTCTCTCTCTCTCTTTTTCAAGTTCATTAACCTTTTTTAGAACAACTTTATTGACCTTCTTTATTTTAAGACTCTCTTCAAATAATTCTCGATAAGACTCATAAATATCAATCTCATCCTCATAATCTTTCTCAGATTTTTCACTACGTTCTTCATTCTCAACCTTTTCATTCTACTTATTGGATTCAATCATAGCTATAGATGTGAAGGCCATAAAATTTTGTTCATCCTCACCACTAGAGGTATCACTCTAAGCACTCAAATTTGATTCATCATCACTCAAGGTCACTACTAATGCCTTACGCCTTCCTTCATTCAAATTCTTCTTCAAGTTAGGAAATTCATTCCTATAGTGGCCAAAACCCTAATATTCATTGCATCTAACTGACTGGGTTTTCTTATTAGCAATCCTAGGATTATTCTTCTCACGCTTATCGTTCGAGAATTTACTAGGGACATCATTTTTCCATTTTTGAGGTTTTCTCCTATTCCTATTCACTTTCTAAAATTTTTTAACGAAATAAGCTATTTTGTCATCCGTAAGAGTCTTAGCATTAATTGACTCACTCTCTTCTTCCCTAATAATGTTTATAGCTAACATTTTTCAGTTGAAATATGGTAAGTTCAAAGGTTTTAAGGGATCCTATGAGTTCATTTATCTTAACTGCATCTAAATCCTTACTTTTTTCAATCATGGTGACTTTAGGTCTAAACCTTTCAGGTAGGGATTTAAGGACTTTTTTAACAATTTTAGACTCGGGGATCTTCTCACCTAAGTTGAAACTTGAAATAACTATATCAAGCTTCACAAAGAATTCATCAAACGAGTCATCATCCTTTAATCTAATTTCTTCAAACCTAGAAGTTAACATCTGCAGTTTAGAGTTTTTAACAGTTTTAATTTTCTCATGTGTGGTTTCTAATATTTCCCAAACATCTTTAGCAGTTTCACACATTGATACTCTCCTAAACTCTTTAGTAGAAAAAGCCATGAACATGGCATGAAGACCCTTACTGTTCCAGTTACACTCAGCGAAGTCATCTTTAGTACAGAGTGAAATATTAGTGGGTGTAGCTACACCAGCAATGGTAGTTGAAGGTATAGTCCTCCAAGTTTGAACGCTCATCCAATGCTTTAAGAAAAACTCTCATTCGAATTTTCCAATAAGCATAGTTGCTTCCGTCGAAAAACGGAGGCATGGACAAGGACTGACTCATCTAGAATTAATTAAGGTTAGGAATCAAAATAAGGCTCTGATACCAATTGAAATAATGAGGTTCAACCCAAACTACACCTAGAAGGGGGTGAATAGATGATTATGCAGAATTAAAAACTTAATAATTGTCACTATTATTTATCTCTAGATGGTTAATCAAACAGTCCAATTTTTCCTATGTTGAAATACCGCAGTTATGTGAAAGCAATAACAAACACAAGAAATGATCACTGAGAAACCCCAACTGGGTAAAAACTTCGAGCACTTTGTCAATCGACAATCTACTATAAACGAATTAGAACTTACAGTCCGCCAGACTCAACTACCGCTAGTACTTTCTTACCTCATGACAGCAATTCCCACAGCTCTCCTGGATTTCGTGCTCCTGCACCAACTCCCAGCTGCAGTTTTCAAAGCCTTCCTAGATTGCGCGCTTCTGCAGCAACTCCCAACTTTATGAATTCATCTATCTCCTATGGATCAATGAAGAACTCTGCGTTCTTCAACGACTGAAACTTCAGTTACTTTCCCTTGATTTTCAGAACTTTGAGAGATATGTAGGAAGTAGCAGTTTGATATTTGGATGAAGGATTTGATGTTTTCACCACCAATAGCAAATCACCGAACGAAGGTTGAAAGCTAATTTGAAGAAAAGAATATGAAGAATATATGTTTTCACAATGATCAACCTTAGAATTTACATTCAAAGGTGTTTGGTATTTATAATTTAGGTTTTGGTGTTGAATGGGCCGGACAAAAATCCATAAAAATGCGAATTAAAATTTTTCTAATAACCCTTTCGCTCAAGCAAGAGCTAGGCAACATGCAGGCGACAATGGTTCTACTTCCACCGCTATAGCGAGGACAAGGCGACATGCAGGCGATAATGTTTCTGCTTCTACCGCTCAAGCTAAGTCTTGGCGACAGTCTAGCAAAATTGCAGCGCCGTTTTTCCTTCTTTTTCATTCTCAAACACTAGACCTAATACAACTCAATTTTTACTATTTGCAACTTACACCTTGAATTTTACAACATATTAGTTTTAATCCCTTTTATTAAGAGACTTGTCAATTACATCAAATACCTAACACTACCCTTTCCAAACCATTGATTGCTCAATTCTGGAAACCATTCTCAAGAAAGTTAATAGTGATGGGAATTTACTTAACATGCACGGCAGAAAATAAATAATTCAATTCCCACCACGAATCTGCTTTGTATTTAGATAGAAATTGTGTTTAGAATAATACCTTTGATGAATTTTGCAAACTCCTCCGCTGATTCTCGAACACGAACAAATACGAACTGCAATCTAGAGCTGTCCAATTGTTCAACCTCCAATGGAAATTCACATAGGGAACAAGAACAAGAGAACTAGGGATTCCTTATAATAATAATAATAATAATAATAATAATAATAATAATAATAATAATAATAATAATAATGTTGTGCATATTTTCAAACCCCAGCAACATATTAATAGAAGTTCAAGTGGGCTCGGCTCGTCTCACACATAGGGAACAAGAACAAGAGAACTAGGGATTCCTTATAATAATAATAATAATAATAATAATAATAATAATAATAATAATAATAATAATGTTGTGCGTATTTTCAAACCCCAGCAACATATTAATAGAAGTTCAAGTGGGCTCGGGTCGTCTCTTAAACTTAACAAGATCTAATCTCATTCTTTAGGTTTTCCCTTTGTGTGTGACCCATCAGGTTCCCGATCATAATGCCTAACAGCGTAAAATACCCCTTTTAGTTTCTCACAAATTCACAAATTGTCGTCCCAAGTTGACATCTAGTAATATGTCAAGACAATACATGTGACGGAAAATGTCATGTGGTATGAAAAAATCAAACTGTTCGTTTATCGTGAAACAATAATCCCTTCATCAATATGATCCAATCAATTACGATATATGAATATGTGTCAATCTCAATTATCGATCACATATTTCACCCCACTATTAAGTCAATGTAAGTAAACTTATTTTCGACTTATAAGTTTACCTTGGCCAAGAATTTCATTATCAACTTAACTGAATAAAATGTAGATCATAATATTTTACCATCTAAGTGTGACGAATCCTCTATTGATCATTCATAACCTTCATATGATTCTTGACATACCCAAATGATACCGTCTTTGTGACCTTTGGCAGAGCAACATCTAACATCACAAAAGTATGATTGTCCTCATAAAAGGCGCTATGATGACCTCAAGTCAAAAGATCAATTCCACTACCGAACGTTAGAGATGATAGTTATCCATGTGGAATCTTCCTATTGGGTTTCCAATGTTTTGTTCTAAAACAAAATATCCACGTGCTTATTTAAGTGTCACCACACTTTAGGTTGTGAGATCAGCTACTTACTTCGCAAGTAAGAAATTCCACACGTGATGGTCTATCCGTAATAACGATATCCATATCTCGTTATTATTTACGATCACGGATAATTTAAGATTCATTCATATTGTAAGTTGTATCTCATAATCACAACTCCTTATAATTAACAAATTGCAAAAACTTAAATCTGCGGACTCGATTATTTAATATAATTTATTAGAAAAGTAATTAAAATAAATAATAAATCTTACCAAAAAAATGCATTAAACATATTAAAGTGTTTATTACCTAAATTGATTTGATTTATGATATAACATTAACAAATAGAAAGTATAGAATTGGGATTCCACGAAGAAAAAGTATCAAAGGAATGCAAGGTAAAACGGATGCCACTCTAAGCACTTTGTGGTGAATTTGAGACTCTACAAATGAAGGTGGGAGAATCTATTTTAGATTACTTTTCAAGGATGACATCAATCTCTAATAAGATGCGGATACATGATGTGATACGCTAGAGGATGTCACCATTGTTGAAAAGATACTTCGCTACATGACAACAAAATTCAATTACGTTGTCTGTCATATTGAAGAATCAAATGATATTGATGATATTTCCCTTGATGAGTTACAAAGTTCTTTGCTAGTTCATGAGCAGAAAATGCTTTGGCAAGATAAGGAGGAGCAAGCATTAAAAGCCTCAACTAACAATCATCCTTCAACATCAAAATGAGGAGATCAAGGATGAGGAAAGGGCCAAGACAACAATTATGGTAGATACTCCTATAAAGATTTTAAAGAAAAGCGGTTTCCCAATACTCCTGTAAAAGGAAAAGGAAGAGGTCATGACAACAATTATTCAACTTATTTTAAATCAAAGTCAACAAAAAAATCAAGAGTTGAATGTTACAACTGTCACAAATATGGCCATTACAAGTCAGAGTGTCGAACCAATCTCAAGAATTATGGTGGTAAGTAATCCCATTTTGTAGAGAATGAAGAAGAAACATCTTTATTAATGGTTGGTCATGCGAATGAAGAACCCACAAGAATTTGTGGTACTAGAGATAGATTGCGGTAACCATATGTATGGAGAGAAGTCTGTATTTATTGAATTGGATGAATCTTTTCATGATTTGTTGAAGTTTGGTAATGGTTCTGAAGTCTCTATTATGGGAAAAGGAAAGGTAGCAATTCAGACCAATAGAAGTTCAATTCAAACCATTTCTGATGTTCTATTATTTGTTCCATTTGAGAATAAATTTATTTAGTGCTGGTCATCTACAATAAAAAGGATATGAGATCTCTATCAAAGATGGAGTATGCAGAATTGAAGATGAAAAATTGGGTTTGGTGTCTAAAATCAACACGATAGCCAATCGAATGTTTCCATTGTATCTCCACAACACCACTCAAGGTTCTCTGCATGATTGAAGGAGAAGGAATGGTTATGACATTTTCGCTACAGGCATCGCAATTTTGGTGGATTAAAGACTCTACAACAGAAGAATATGGTGACGGGTCTTCCTCAAATTTTAGCTCCTTCTCAAGTAGTGATGAATGTATGGTTAGCAAACAACATAGTAATCAATTCCAACAACGAAAATCATGGAGAGGAAAGATGACATTGGAACTTGTTCATTCAAGCATTTGCGGGCCAGTAACTCCGTGTTGTAAGTAAAAGACATATAATTACCTTCAATGATGATTATAGTCGAAAAATTTGGGCTTACTTTTTGCAAGAATCTGAAGCCTTTCATGCTTTTAAAAGCTATAAAGCACTTGTCGAGAAAGAGGTTGGCAATCCCATAAAATTTCTTTGCTCGGATCATGTTGGATAATATAATTCACATGAATTTGAAAATTTTCGTGAAACCCATAAAATCAAGAGGCAACTTACAGCAGCTTATATGTCCCAACAAAATGGTGTATGTGAGAGGAAGAATATCGCTATTCTAATATGGTACGAAACCTTTTGACAAGGAGTTGTATTTCAAAAATTTTGTCACCCGAAGTAGTTAATTGGAGCATTCATATTCTGAATAAAAGTTCTACATTTACTGTACACAACGAAACATTAGATGGAGCGTGAAGGGGACGAAAACCAGCAGTAGATCATTTCAGAATTTTTGGGTGTGTTGCATATGCCCGTATTCCAGACTAGAAAAGAAAAAAGTTAGACGACGGGGGGTAGTTATCAATTAAAAGCTTATAACTTTTATAATCCTAGCACTATGAAAATATTTATCGGTCAAGATTTTTTGATGAAGATCAAATTTGACCATGGAACAAAAATGTTGTTAGAGAATAAATCCCAACTAGTTTTGATGGAGAAAATGATGATGAAACAAAATAGCCCAGCAACAACCTTTTATAGCAACTGTTGTACATGAGAATCCTTGAAATGAACCTCCTATAGCTTATAAAATCACCAAGACAACACCAACATTTGACGAGCAAGCAGCAACTGGATCTCATTCTTGTCATGTTCGAGAGAAGCGGCATGGATGCCAGATTATGAAGTAATCAAAATTGATCAATCTGAAGATCCATTCACCTACTTTGCTCTATTTTTAGATTATAATCCAATAGTTTTTGAAAGTGCTATCAAATAATCAAACTAGCGGAAGGCTATGGATGCTGAAATTTGAGCCATTGGAAAAAATAACACTTGGGAGCTATCTGATCATCCAAAAGGGCATAAAATAATTAGTGTAAAGTGGGTTTACAAGATAAAGTTGAAAGTGATTGGTTAAGTTCACAAGTACAATGCATGCTTGGTGGCCAAGGCTTATAAACAAGAGTTCGGTGTTGATTACCAATAAGTTTTTGTTCTGGTTTCTAGGCATAACACGATCAAATTGGTGGTTGCATTGATAGCTCAAAACTTATGTGTATCTTCTAATTGGACATAAAATCAGCATTCCTTCATAGATATTTGAATGATCTAGTATTTATTAATCAACCCAGGTTAAATAAGGCTCTAAATGGATTAAAACAAGCTCCATGAGCTTTATATTATTGTATAGAAACTTAGGACATGTTCTCTTTATCATTTTCAAGCCGTTTTCTGTTTTCGATTTTTCAAAACAGCGAAAACACGTTCTCTTTCCTATTTTCGAAAACTCGTTTTTGAAAATAAGTTAAAAATTTATAAAGAAAACACAAAACGATAAATTTGTCGTTTTGAGTGTTTTCAGTTATAATCAAATGAAAATTTTCAAAACGCGTTTTTGGTGTTTTCAAAACAAATTTTCAAAATATCAAAAAGAACATGTTTTCAACAATCTCAAAATGGACACTCAAAATACAAAACTCAAAACACAAAACTGAAACACAAAGAGAACAGCCATTATTTTTTGAAGGAAAGATTTCAAAAATGTCCTTAAGAACATAAACTTGTCATATAAATTGGAGATAGAGGTGAAATGCACACTGTTTGCTTATATGTAGATGATTTAATCTACATTGGAAGTAGTAGAGCCATGTTTAAAAGTTTTATGAAATCCATGATAGCTAAATTTGAAATGTCGGATCTTAGTATTATGCATTCATTTCTTGGAATTGAAGTGGTGCAGTCCTACATCATAATTTTTATTTCTCAAAAGAAGTATGTACGAGAAAAGATTAAGGATTGTAATCTTGTGAAGACACCTTCTAAGTTTAGTTTGAAGTTGAACAAAGATGATGGAGGAAAGGAGGTTGACAACACCGTTTACAAGCAACTAGTGGGGAGTTTAATGTATTCGGATACAACAAGCCCTGATATAATGTATTATGTAAGTTTCACTAACAGATACATGGAGTGTCCTACAAAAATTCATCTCTTGGCTACAAAAAGAACTTTTCGGTACTTGCAAGGTACTAAGGAGTTTGTGTTGTTCTACAAGAAGGGAGAAAGTCAGATATGTTTGGCTTCACAAATAGTGACTGTGTAAGAGATTTAGATGATCGAAAAAACACATTTGGGATTGTTTTCATGATGGGCAAAAGAGTTGTTTCGTGGTCATCCAAGAAACAACCAGTAATCACATTATCAACCACTGAAGCTGAATTTGTTGCTCCAACAGCTTGTGCTTGTCAAGCTATTTGGCTAAACAAAATTCTTAAAAAACTGCATTTCAAGGAAGATGGACCTACTGTCATTTACTGTGACAATAGTTCAGCAAAAATCCCTCAAAAAATCATGTTCTACACTGTCGAAGCAAACATGTAGATGTGAAGTACCATTTCTTGAGGAATCTCACGAATGATGGAGTCATTAATTGTCATGTGTTTTCTATAACGTGATTTATATCGCAAGTATACGGTGTCAAGTTTGTAATATAATATTAGAGTTAAAGTGTTGAACCTACATGGATTGTAATTCAAATTTCTACTAAGTACTATAATTATATAGCCTCTATTTTATCTAGATGAATTATTTTTATAATCAATGTTTTTTTTAACTAATATGGTGACGAATTCAATAAATAAATGCAAGCTACAAGAATAATCAAGTGAGAAAGTCCATGGTTATGATTTCACCTAACTATCAAATATGATTCTCAATTATATAATTATTTGTAATCAATTTTCCAAAGTTTATAAGCAAGAACACTAACGTAATTTTACTCCCTCTCTCGAATACCGAGTAAAAACTATTCCTATATTTCAATTCTGCTATCTCTATTTCGAATTAAAATATAAAATTTATCTAGTTCGTGGCTTTCTCTCGAAACTTATAATTTCCTAGGTTGTGCTATTCTTATTATCACGCCTAAAATCCCCTCTCTCGAGTACCGGAATTGACTAGCATCAAATCATGTAACTAGTAGCCAATTAATTGAAAGCATTAAAAACATAACACAAATAAACACATGCGAAAAATCTAATAGAAATAACTAAAATTAATCAATCCATATTCTCAAGTTTTTGGCTACGATCAAACCCTAGATAATGAATTTAGCTTATAATGTAATCTATGAAAATACTAAAATTCATATAAAAAGATAGGGAAAAGAATAGAAAAACTAGGAATCTTCTCTTGTTCTTCTTTGTCTTTGTTCTTGAATCTCTTGATTTTTTCCTCCTTGCCTTCTCGTGTTGAATTCCCTTTTGACTCTTGAACCGTTCTCCCCCCTAGAATTAGGCCCTAAAGGTTGTATTTCTAGTCTTTTAAAGTCTTGGAAGGGTTGGAGTCATATTGGACCAAAAAAAGAGTTCAAAAAACTCAAAAACCCTTTTTCTCGCCCAAAGTCACCTTGGCCCAACAATCACGGCACTGCAACGCCCAGTTTCACATGAAAATTCAGTACTGCATATTCTTCAGTAATTTTATCATAGTTTTTTTTTCCCGATGTCCGATCGAGGGGATTCAAGATGCGTTGGAAAGATACCTCTAAGGACTACAACGTTACGTCAAATATCATTTTTCCAATTCAAACATTTTCTATGTCAAAAATGAGTCTCAATATGAAACTGAAAATCTGGAGCATAACTTTTTCGGTTGAAAATTGATGCGGGATTATACTTTGCCTATATTTCATCCATTTGAATTCTTTCTTCATCCAATTGACTCCTAGCACTCTTGAATCTTCATTGCAAGGTCCGACAAAACTTTTGAGTATTTTCACTTTAGTCCCCGAACTTTGAATCTCTTATAATTTAGCCATCTTCTCCAATTTTGCCATCTTTTGCTTATTTCTTTTATTTTAATCAACCTATATTACAACATCAAAAAACACATTAAAATGCTTTAAAACTCGTAGAAATTAGTTAAATGTCAAATTTAGATAATGTCTAAAGTATGAGTGAAATACACTCATCAAATACCCCCAAACTTAATAATTTGCTAGTCCTCGAGCAAACACTAAACAAAAACAAAAAAAACTAACACACACTGACTCAAACAAAAAAATTTAAGAAAAGAAAACACATAAACAAATACAGTTAGATAGTTTACCTTCGTAGCTCATGGTTGAAAACATAATATCAATTATGAACCACATTAAAGCTATAATGCAAAAGCTAAATTCTCACATATTCAATGCAAAACGGGTGTGTGTATGAAGAGTTGAATGCAACGCTGTACAATAATAAGTTGATCCAATTCCCGACCTTAAGAGTCAAATGTTTCCTTACTCGGCTCGTGGGATTCACATACCCCCAAACTTAATTTCTTTTCACTCCTTTCCCGAGGGCCTAATCTAAGATTGGTTTACAAATCACTATTCATTACCCTCTTTTATCTGGGTAGATGTTACTGATTGTAGTTCACATATCAATAAATGAGGATTCTCTTATTTTTTACTGCATCAACCTCCAAGAATCAATTGAGTTACTAACCCATTATCAAACGTCTTATCCTCTAAAACAAGTGTTTGGAACTTAATCAAGGCATGTGGTGCGTCTTTTATTTCATGCTACTTTTTTTTCAGTATATATATATATATTCTTTAACATATCTTATGTGTGGACGTCTCTCAATTAAGCTTTCTAAATGACCTATGTAGCGATTTTTAGGCCGATGACTCCCAAGTCAGATGACTTTAGGGCATCAGGTTTTAAACTCTTACATGTTTACTCACTCGAGTCATAAATGAAACGAAGAAACATTTCACAATGAGATTGTTAAAGTTGTCCTCATAGGGATCTTTGAAGGTAATTTCACAATAGTTTTTTTTTTCTTTTATGCAGTGATTAATGCAATGCCCGTTATAAAACACTAATTCTCGAGAATTTACCCCTAACTTAAATTTTTCAACTAATTTTCATCATATTGGTCTCAGACAGTCCAAACAAACTTTAGCATACATGGAATCCACATTTATCTATAAGTTTCCATACAACAGTTCAATCATCCAAACATTCTAGATTTGGTATAAGGATATAATAGTGTTTAGTGGTTGTTCGGATTTAGCATTTAAATTCTCTATTTCAACCTATAAACATGGATTAGCCTATTTGGTACAATGCTACAATCAATTTGCATGCATAGGTATCTTACGTTATGCATGAATAAGTAAAAAAATTTTAACTAAAACATATAACATATTCATGATCCATAAACTAATACATATCCTCAATAATATACATCATTGTCGACAATGTTATCTAACTTACACAAGCATGCAAATCAAAAATAAAAACAAATTTTTTTTTTTTAAACATGCACACAAGTTATACAAAATAATAAAAAATACACACAAATCACACAAATTAATAAAAATAAATATTAGGCAATTAAATAATATATAATACACCCCCAAACTTAAATTGAACATGTCCCCAATGTAAAATTAAAGAAAAGTAAGGAAGACTTCTCTGAATTATCTGCA
Source organism: Fraxinus cuspidata (assembly GCA_903798385.1). Taxonomy (NCBI): domain Eukaryota; kingdom Viridiplantae; phylum Streptophyta; class Magnoliopsida; order Lamiales; family Oleaceae; genus Fraxinus; species Fraxinus cuspidata. The sequence goes on from CAIGRP010119052.1 coordinate 12,322, forward strand.
TTGCCTATAACATTTTGGTGCTTATAATACTGGATTTGATGGATTTTTGTCATAATTCTTCTTCAAACTTGAGATTTATCCCATTTTCTCATTGTCAATGTTGGCTTGAGTGTTTTGGACATCATGGATATTAAATTTATGGAACGGAGTTACTTAACTCAAACATCTAAAAACCGACTTGAGAAGACAAGATATGGATGATGATTCCTAAATAAACTGCAAAATAAACTAAACTACCCTATAACTTGAAAATAAAATAAAGAAAAATAAAGAAAGCTTGGGTTACCTCCCAGAAGCTCTTCTTTAACGTCATTCGCTTGACGTTGGCAATTCGTATCATGGAACTTTGGAAAAAAAAATTGATTCCTTGCTCTTTTTTTTTTTTTTTTTTTTTGTTCCACTCTTCGTTATTTTTCCAAACTTCAACATTGTCCTTTTCAATGTAATAGGATTTTTTTTCATTCCATCCAATTCAAACTCAACAACATAGACTTTAATTTCCTTATCGGATTTAATCACGAAATTTCTATACAATCAATGGATTTGAACGAATGTCTATTGCTTCATCTTCATTGATTTCTACTTCTTCATTCGGTTCCATTGTGATCAAGTTGTCATTCACTTTAAGCTCCTCCACGATCATTGAAATTTCTTCGGATTGATTGATCGATTCGCTTTCTGGATCTGCGGGCAATGAGAAGTCTTTCTTTTCAACTCTTTCAAGTGAATTGTATTTCCACCTTTTGAATTCATTCGAGTAACTCCAATCTCCAATACATATGTTGCGCTCTTCCAACTTGGCAAGATTATTATAGTACTTTGCAATTATCCTCTCGTTCAACAGATGAGGACCATCTCTCACAAGTACAGTGTCCTCATCCCAATCAAAAGATAATAATCTCCCAAAGGCATGTAGTCTTCATCAGATTTGTCAATTGTTTGTTTTTTACATCTTAAATATTGTATGAACCCTAGAATCTTTACTGTACGGAAGTCGACGCGTGTATGCAAGTAGTGCTCAGTATAATGCATCCCATAGCAAAGCTAACAAAAGATATCTTCTACAAGCACGTAGTTTTTATCCATGTCGAGATTACTTATTACAATTGTTCTACTCTTTTACCATTGTTGGAATCATGCATATACTATTTAATAGTACCTGAAAAAAAAACCAAAGAGATCAGGGCAGGTAGCCAAAATAAACAAAATCAAAGAAAATCTAAATTAAAACAAAGGCTAGTTGGTAATAATATTAGTAAAAATCAAATAAAACAATCCCCGACAATGAAGTCAAAAACTTGTCACGTATTTTCTATAACGTGATTTATACCGCAAGTATACGGTGTCAAATTTTGTAACATAATAATGAAGTTAGAGTGTCGAACCCACAAGGATTGTAATTCAAATTTCTACCAAGAACTATAATTATATAGCTTCTATTTTATCTAGATGAATGAATTTTATAATCAATATTTTTCAAAACTAATATGGTGACGAATTCAACAAATAAATACTATTTAATAGTACCTGAAAAAAAACCAAAGAGATCAGGGCAGGTAGCCAAAATAAACAAAATCAAAGAAAATCTAAATTAAAACAAAGGCTAGTTGGTAATAATATTAGTAAAAATCAAATAAAACAATCCCCAGCAACGAAGTCAAAAACTTGTCACGTATTTTCTATAACGTGATTTATACCGCAAGTATACGGTGTCAAGTTTTGTAAAATAATAATGAAGTTAGAGTGTCGAACTCACAATGATTGTAATTCAAATTTCTACTAAGTGCTATAATTATATAGCTTCTATTTTATCTAGATGAATGAATTTTATAATCAATATTTTTCAAAACTAATATGGTGACGAATTCAACAAATAAAT
>CAIGRP010119060.1:0-14658 GCA_903798385.1 Fraxinus cuspidata
ATGTCGCAGCAGTTATCGACGGGCAATTTCGCTTTAGGACATCGTGCTGTCACGAGACTCGATCGGCCGATAAGTTTTATTCCTGCACTTTACTGTTGCAACTAGATTAAATTCTAACAAGAGCTTCAAAACAGGATCGGGGTGGCAGGGCAATACTTGTGAATGTTGACATGTCTATGATGGAACTGAGCTGATTGGGATATGAGGCCCTGTAAAACCAGCAAAACCCATCTTAAAGTCTCAGTCATGTCCCAATCAGTCCATTTCCCCACCTATGGGGGGCGCCACACAGCTCATGTGGCCCTATACAACCGGCAAAATTGTTGTAAGATTACAAGTACGTGGCTGAAATTGGGGCAGTACTTGGCCGCTTGGCCTGGATACTTGTATGGTTGGCAAAAGACCAAGAAACAACTACCCGAGAAGAGAATTTTAAGCTATTTAGGATAATTTTGGTTAGAAGAGTAAGCAACACAGTTGGTCGGAATAGTAGTGGATGTTGCCGATGATAACAACAGGAGAAAGTCAAGGTTGACAATATCACAAGCTGAAAAGTAACGCAAATTAACCTAAACTAAATAGAATACAATAATTTTATTTTCAATAACCCGCATCTTAAATAAGATAAAACTTAAATACTAATAAAGTCGATATAATTCTAACTCGTCCAGAGTAGTATATCACTCTCCATAATTTCGATCTTGAGTATGCTTTTGTCCATTAATTAAATAAATAACTATAAAGCGAGAATTTAAAGAAAATAAACTCAAGAATAAAATTGCAAACAGAAAATGATATCAAAACATGCGAAAAGCCTTGAACTCAAGTCTCGACGTCACTTGAAACTATACAAGAAAAATAAAGTATGCTTACGTGCAAAGGGATATGGGTTGAAAGAAAGGTTTAAATTACATTTTGCCCATCTAACAACTTCAACAAATACAAGAGAATAATGAAACTCACTTTGAAGTTTCTTGATCCATGTAAATCAACTTCAAGAATATACAAACCACTGGCATTACAGTTTACAATATTGCTCAATCATTTAGCTCAATCCAACGCACGAATAAAAAGGAAATGTCTGTTAAATTCATCCAATATTTGCCGTCTTCCACTCAGCTGTCTGCATATTGCCATCAAAAGGCGATGGATCTCCATTACCAAACAAAGTCCGTGGTCTTTTTTTCAGTGCAGCAGCCTGTGGTGCGGGGGTAACTAGACTTCCATCCAACACCATGCCCTTGCCAATGGATGGCAGCGAGGTAATCCGGTCACATTCATTACCAACTTTGATAGCAAGTTTAGAGAGTTCTTCCCTAGCAGTTTCTAGCCCGGCAGAGGCCATGTCCTCATCTTTAAGAGCTTTACAAGCTTTATCAAGAATTGACTGCAGATACTTTCCCTGTGCTTCTATTCGGATATGGAGATGACGCTCGACCTGCTTTTCGTGGTATAATAAGAAGAAACTCTTTTTGCATCAGAGCATGGTACTAAAATTCAAACTTAATGGAGCATATGGAAACTATGCAACTGGAAAACAGATATTCAATTTCTGGTTTTTGAAATTTATTCCTTCCGCTGTCTTAAGTGGCAAGTAACATACGGAGAACAATCTCTGTTATTCAGTAGAAATTATAAAATAAATAAATTTTTTGAGTTGGTCAAAGTTGGAAAATAATTGAAGGAAAATAATTGAAAGTAACCCAAGTTACAATCAAATTAAGTAACATTTTGAAAAACCAATAACCTTTCCAAACTCGTTTAAAATCAAAAGGTTACTTAAAAGTAACAGTAAGGTGGGTTACTTTAATCGTAGCAAAATATGCTGCATTTCACCAAGAACTAAAAGATTCAAATACAGATAATGTTAGAAGCTAAAGCTAAACGTCATCAAGCAGAAATAGGAAACACGTGTGTCCATGCATAGCAAAAAATCAAACAATTAAATAGACAGATGATATCCTAACCTCCAGCTGCTCGTGCAGTCTTCGCTGAACTTCCATCTGTATTCGTAAAGCCTCAGTAACCTGGTAACCACTGGTGAAAATATGAATTAAATAAATAAATAGAAATTAAATAAAAATAAATAAAACTTCTGGTTAAAGAAAAGATATAGCATACTCGTTTATATCTTGTGACATTATTCTCGATGAAGCTGATGTAGACGAACCAGTATCCAGACTCTCAGCACCACAAGATGCTGCAGCCAAAGCAACCACAAATGAATGAATTAGAATTTGAAATGCTAGGAATGATTTATAAGATGCCACCATGTTATCCAAATGGTCAAATCCTTTTTCTTCCAATTAACCATTTATTTCCCAAATTCTCATTTCCACCAGATTTGGAAGACCGTCATGCCACGTGAAACATTTATTCCAAAATTTTAATTTCCTCCATAAAGAAAGACTCGATATTGATCTGTTTTCATTCATCATGAAGAATATAGAACTACAATCATCGAGCGGTAAAGAAATCCTCTAATACCAAGAGTAAAAAGAAAACCAAGAATATAACACCTTATTTCTAGCAATTATAAAAACAAAATTAATAGGTATATTTCCAAGCAAAAATGGAATATTAGTTTTTAGGAAAGAAGAACCACAACCTTTGCTCATCTTTTGGATCTTATGGATTGCGACGAATGATGTGAAGCACCAGAGTTTAGCTATGAAGCCTTGGAGGATCAGATGGTAGGTATATCGGGCTATTTCCTTTCATCACACGGGCCATTTATTTCGGTTTGTGCACTGCCGAGGGGACTTCGATATCGCCCCTTTATTTGGTATCTCTTCACTAGTCACCACAACCTCTTCTCCTATTCTGGTTTCTTTCCATGTTCTACAATTGGAATCTAACAAGATGAACACCAACGAGTGGTCAAAGATGATTTTTCTAGTGATGAGGTATCGTCCGGGATCACTCTAGACCATCTATTTGTGCATTCTTCTCAAAATATATATGGTGGTCAAAGATGATTTTTCTAGTAATGAGGTATCGTCTGGGATCACTCTAGACCATCTATTCGTGCATTCTTCCCAAAAAATATATGGTGATTGTATACTCGAGGATGAGCCGAGGGACATTCTTCATAAAATCATTCTTGTGCAACGACTTGGTCTCTCGGATTTATTGATAGAAGCAGATTCTTTTGTTGCATTTCATTGCATTACACTTGGTGGAGTATGTGGTCTATCCAGGATACGTTCAAGCACATCAAACATTTAGGGGTTGTTCTCTTCGTGTTCAGTTTTATGTTTTTAGCTTTGAACTCATTTTGAGTTTTATATTTTGAGTGTCCATTTTGATGTTGAAAATGTGTTATTTTTGCCATTTTTAAAAATTGTTTTGAAAAATAAAAAAATCCTAAAATCCAAGTTGTAACTAAAAACACCCTGAGTTTTCTTTGTAAATCTTAAACTTGTTTTCAAAAACGTGTTTTCGAAAATAGGAAAGATAATGCGTTTTCACTATTTCGAAAAATCGAAAATAGAAAACGGTTTAAAAATTGGAAAGAGAACAGGCCCTTAGTTTCCTTTGATTGTGACACTGTTTCACATATCTATCATGAGGAAAATCAAGTTACTGACTCATTTTCTGCATAGGGATGTGAGCGATGTTGCTATCAGTAATATGATCCCATTGGCTTGCCCTGAGACAGACATGGGCTTCCCACTTGTAGAGTCCTTTAGCCATTTATTTCTTTTTTTAACATTTTTACAGGAGTTTTTATTCCTTTTATTAGCAGTGGCAAATTCAGAATTTTGAATGAGCACGGACAGCCGTTGATTGACGGGCGCAATAAAATATTTAAAATTAAATATAACAATTATGTTGCTAAAACTAAACATGTATAATTTTGTTATATATATATCAACAATATTCACCAAATAACATAGTGACCAAGTTTTGTATAATTCAAAGGAAGATCACGTGTTTGAATCTTTCCAATTGCACTAACACCACTAAAACCTAACATATATTATTTTGTTATATTTAGTGTCAAAATTCAATAAATGCCATGATGGTCAAGCTTTCAATAATCTTAAAAAGAGCTCACAGGTTCGAATCCCCTCCCTATTGTATTTGTTTTGGTTAAAATTGTAGAACTAAAAAATTACACAATAAATGGGTATAGAAGAGATTCGATCACATGACTTCCAATTTGAAAACAAAATGAATTACCAGATATATAAACTAAACATTTTATCTATTCTCAACAAAAAAAAAAAATTGTTCCGACGGATCTAACACGCGCAGCCACCGGTGCTGGATCCGTCACTGCTTATTAGAGGTTAGGTATATACCTCTTCAATGTATTCATCTACTTGCTTTTATATCATGGTTAGGGAATTCCAGGCCCCCTTCATCTTATCAAAAAACACGCTACACACTGGGACTCTGATGGTTTTTTATTAAAAAATAAATAAATAATCAAGCCCAACTTTCTCCACGAACAGAATCTCATCTCCTGCACCCACATCCCATTTCGTGAACTGAATAAAAGAAAATCCCTGAGATATAAACTTCCAACAATTTCTATCAGAATCTCTTATGGTTCTTTCGAAACCCCAACCGTTAGGTTTACAGTCCATGATTGCAACCCGCAACCTTACTCCATAAAGAAGATAGTTCCACAAGAAATATTCAAAGCCATTTCTACCAGAATCTCTCATGGTTCTTTTTGGAACCCCGACCGTTAGGTTTACAGACCATGATTGCAACTTGCAACCTTACCCCATAAAGAAGATAGTTCCACAAGAAATATTCAAAGCCATTTTCTTGTGTTCTTCTAACCAAGCTTGTGGGTTACCCAACTCCTAAGCCACCTAGCTTTTACTTGTAGTCCAAATCTCGAGCTAACAAATGGTTATGCAGATTATTCTAAAAAATAGACCTCATAAGTTTCTCCATAAGGACAAAAACCTTGCCCGATATTGACCTAATAAGAGTTAATCCGCCCCTCTTTAGAGAGAAGATTTCCTTCCAATCCTCCAACTTTTGGACACCTATCAGACAACAGATTGCCTCCTAAAGTCTCGCTTCCTTATAGAATAATCAACCTTTAAATCACATTTTAGAGGCAGCTAGAATCAACATTAGTTCCCACAATTACAATCTTAGACATGAATGTTGGTTAGTAAAAGTGGAATATCTTAAAGTAAACAAAAGATTGAGGAAAACTCATTTGATGCCTTAAAAAAAGAGTATCATTTGGAAATATTGGATCATCTTACAAATCCTCTGAAGTTCTTAAGTTTACTTGTTAGTATACCATTGAAATAAAAAAATCTAAGGCATCCACTTGTCAACCTAATCCATATAACTAAAAACTCTTTTTCTGAAATCCCGATCAATATCTTGTTACCTCAAGAAAGGATTATAATTTTGCGACATAGTATTTGCCAGTGCCACATAGTAAAGCGTATGGGCGGCGAAATGATATCATCCCATAATGCCATATGCAAATTGTCGAAATCTTCACCATCCCTAAACCCACCGTGAAAGTGGGAAATTTAAAATGAAAGGGAGGGTTGATAAGAAAAAAAATATAAATATCAAAATCAACATATGCAACATCTACAACAAAAAAATAATGGATAAATATGCAAATAGCCATTATTTTGAGGGGTTAAATTCCCAAAATTTTGTGGTCGACATTTCTGTTAGGGATGAACCCTAAAAATAGTCATTAAATTTGTTAGAATTTGATTCAGCATTTATATGCATTCGCACGTAATTCGTTCCCAAGGATTACATGAACATTTACCCCTCGAGTTTATACTATACAGGTGTGGAGATTGGCTCATACATAGAATATACAAATCATGGTGATGACAAACGCAATGGACAAACAACAAAAGTGAACAATCCATGTCACAATTGATTGTAGGAAAATACAAGCAAACCAAAAATGCACCACAATACCCAATCTATGAGACCAACAATACCTCAAGTTCGAAATAGCAACAAGGCAATACCAATGTGCACAACAATATAAACTTTCCCTTAGCTGGTGATTTAAAAAGGAAGATAATCAACTCAACCAATAACCAACGCAAGCAATATAAAATACCGAAATAATAAAGCTAGCACAAACTAACACTCAAATTATTCTTTAAAGTTGTAAAACCCTTCAAGACAAAGGGAAAATAAATCGATAAAATCTACGATCACCAAAACGATAGGATTACAACAGTCTCTCCAAATTTATAGCCAAATCAAGAGGTATTCCAACACACTACGTCAAGAACGCATTCTTGGCTTGGTACAATACACCATTATCTAACAATAATAGATGGAAACTAAAGCAACAATACCTGAACAATCTTATAGAAGACAAATAAATGGTGGTAGACAAGGCTTGAAGAAATAAAAGAGCCAAACCCTTTCTTCCCAAATGGGGATGTGTGTTATCTGCCTTCAAACAATAGAAGCAAAAAAAATGCCCTATTTTATTTTAATTGGACCATTCCAATAATTGCAAAAACGGCCATCAATTTTTGCTTTAATTTCCCTCAAGTCTGGATAATTTTTTAAAAGAAAAAGAATAAATGATTCAAGGGCCCACATCCCAATATTGATAAGAAAGAGAGAAGAGAAGCCAGAAAGGGCCGGTCGAGAGAGAAGAATTTGAAACTTCTAACTGTATTCAAGAATAATGTGGTCTTCAATTAAAAGCATTGCCCTCATCATACAAGGGTCAATGCTGACTAGTTTTGGTAAGAAACAACATAAGGAAATAAAATTGTCTCAAATAGAAAATTAAAATAATGGAAAATAAATGTAAATCCTAATTAATTTAATTGTTTACGACTCAAATAAAATTTAAATGTTGCATCACATGGGCACTTCTTGTAACTTAATTACTTGTTCAAGGTTAGCAGTGAGTCCCTTACTATAGATTGTAAACCGTCGACGTCCATAGGATGAGGTGATTTATCTTGATCATCACAATAACATCTTGGGTCGAACATGCTAGTTTTGATACCTATTTAGAATAGGAATTAAACCATGTCCAGAGATATGGAGTTTTAACACGTGGGATAAAATATAAGAGTTCAAAATATTATAAAATCGGGTTAAAAAATTTACATTCCCGTGTAGCCAATTTGGTCAAGTGTGGCAGACGGATTAGGTGCATTAAAATCAAAGGGTCTTCTTGCACCGACGGATCCAGCACTCGGCGAGCACCCGCAGTCGCCCGCGCTGAATCCGCCAGTATTAAAACTTTTTTGATATCAATGTATTTATTATTTTGGATGTATATCTGGTAATTTCTTTTATTCTCAAATAATTTTTGTAGTTCAATGGTAGGAGATCCACTTTGTGAATGGGAGGTCTTGAGTTCGACTCTCAATAAGAACAAACTTTCATTTAATGAGTTCTATTATAGAAGGTTTTAATGTAGACCGGGGATAAATTTGTCACTCGCTGAGAAGTGAAAATCTGTGAGTAGATCAGTTTTAGGGCTTAACATGTCCAGCAGACCTCAAAAGATAGGGTTCATCAGACTTTTCATCCATCCGGGTTGGAGCGAATTGCGAGACATGAGAGTCATGGACGAGGAACCATTCTCTTCACCAGAGATTTAATCAGTTAGGTTTTGCTTGAGTGAGGGGATGTGGCTGTATACAAACCACAGATTTGCGTGACCAAGGCCATCAAAGGGTCGATAAATAGCCCTACTAGTAAAGCACAAGAAAAAGAAATCAAAATGCAAAATGTTAAAAAAATTCTCTTCAATGTAATCTCACAAGGACCCCATCAAGTTGATGTGGCAAAAAGAAAAAAGACATTGTCTGGAACTATGTTTATATTTAGGAACTCTATTACATGTGCTAACGCATCAACATTTATATTTCCTATTCAAATTTAGATATGACTTAGTTTTTACTTTAAGAAAGTAGAAGACACCTAGACAATATTATTGAATTTTAGATATAATACATTAGAGACCAATTTTAGACTTGAGTGTCTATTCAATAGACATCAATGCATAGACCGGAAGTCTTTCCACTTCTATGCCACCTAGATACAAACCATAAAATATGTTGGACATGCCCTCAAATTAGTAGAAATGAGAGTTAGGTTAAAACTCTACTTAGTAACTAGAAACATAAGCTGTGTTTAGCAAATCTAATCCTAATTCCATCTATATATCATAGGCTCAAATAGTGCAGGATGATCAGCATTCTGATATCTATTTCAAATAGATGTTTTTGAACTCAAATTTGGAAAAGCAATCTGAATCTCTTGTAATTGACTAAGTAGTCAGGAAAGTCTTAAATTCTTATCTTCAAGCAATTCATATAGATGGAATCCCATATATCGTACGCCCAAATAGTGCAGGATGATCAGCATTCTGATATCTATTTCAAATAGATGTTTTTGAACTCAAGTTTGGAAAAGCAATCTGAATCCCTTGTAATTGACTAAGTAGTGAGGAAAGACTTAAATTCATATCTTCAAGCAATTTATTTATTTATTTTCCCATATTTTGGCTTTCCAGGGGAAGTAAAAATAAAAAAGGAATTTAATTTGTTCATTATTTTTCCCAAAAAATTTCCATTAGATAAAGAGCTTTAGATTCAAAAAAAATAAATCTTGTGTTGCAAAGGATGTCCACCACCCGAGTCAATTTGGAGCTTGGACAGAAAATTTCAGATGTGGACTCGTCTTCTACGTAAATACCTATCCTGTTTTACTTCTGTTGTGTACTCTTCGATCCCAACAGGCAATTGTTTCTCAGTTGGATTAACAAAACATACCAAATTTAAAAATTGATAAATGGAGGATTTTCCTGTACTATCATTACCTTAGATTTCGTGATTAACGTTTCTATTAGTTCAATGTAAGAAAAATGTCAAACCAAAAAACTAGGAATGCGGAGAATGTGAAATGGTCAAATTGAATCATGACAAAGAAGGTTTTTCTTAGTACCATCTTTAGAGTTGTCAGTTAACTCCTTGTTAGCTTGCTTTCCCAAGCGGTATTTCTGCAATATAAGGTACTGGATTATCTACCCTTGCAAATTAACAAGTCATACTTCCAGGAGAATCAAAATAGAGAAAAGGCAAAGCACATTTTTTTATCTCCTTGGCTCACGAGGATACTAGGGTGGGTTAAGGATAGGAAATGTATCGCGAAACAGCATACCTGAAGATGCGACTTCAAGTGATACAACGTCAGGCCTTTCACTCCCATTGTTCTCATTATCATTTTTGGGGTTGCTTCTGCAATGTAAATCAAGAATGATGCATCAAATTAACTTATCTATCCGAAAATAGTGAAAAATATAGTAAATCAGGACATTGTATGTATGTATTGCTATTAAACAAACAAAAACATCAAGAAAAGGCAAGAAAAAGGTCGACCTCATTTAAAACAGTCAGGAGAGGTTAATGGAAGCATATATGTTAAGTGATAAATATCGGGGCTCAGTAAATGTAAACAGAACTCGGATAAATGAAAAGGGTAATAAATCTCGCATGCTATTTCACACCTGATCTCCCTCAAATAATCATAGTACAATTTGTTGCCCTCTTACACATTTCAGTTTGTGGCTGTCAGAAAGTCCAAAAAAGGAGGATTGTTTTGGGGGGAACCAAAAGGAAATTTGCCTTCCGATAGCAAACTTTTGCATAACAAAAACTATCCTTTCATTTTTTTTCTTTTTTCCTTGTTTTTAAACATAAATGTAAATTCCATGCATCATGTTTTTCCATAAGGTTCTATGTGGCATAAGTTTGTGATTGTGTTCGAACTGTGTATCCTCAGCACCAAGCATAGTGAGATCTACAGACTCTTTTAGCAGAGCCCCTGCCGTTTCTTGTAATGAGCAGATGGTAATAAATGTCACTTGAATCGGTCAACAAGTGTAAGAGTGGGCCTAGCAGCAAAGACTAAAGACGATTTATTTGTGTTAATTGGTAATGCTAAAGCTCAGTAACAATATGAAGTTAAGAATAAAGTCTGGCAAATAATTGGTTTGCCATCATGGTCTTGGATCTCCGTGGTGTAGCAATAATGAAAAATAAAGGTTGCCTTGAATTTATAGCATTGCAAAGCCAGTTAGAAATCTTGTTTCATTTAGAACCACAGCATTAACTCTCAGCAGAACTAAATCCTTCACCACAACGATTAACACAACACAATTACTCGATTTGAATTAGATTTTTTCTTTGAAGCCACAACTAAGGTGGATAATTTATTACAACCGAAGGAAGGTACAAGCTAAGGTGGCTGGAAAGGATAGACTTTTGAATCGTTGTAGAAATCATATTTAAGTAGAAGTTTCAACAAGATGAAAAAGAGAACTTTTTAGAGCATTCTTTTTATAGTCTTGTATTATCCACAGATCAAGAATACAGATTTTTTCCATATTCTTCTCTCATAAAACTTTAAATCCACTGCCTTGAGTTTTTTCCGTAACTGAAAACTCTGCACCGGAATAAACCAAAGTCAAATGCAAATTTGAGAGTTTAGATTTCAACCATATTTCGACTGTCAATACAATATACAAGGACCTCAACTAAATGAACATTACACCCCTGATCATGAAATAAGGATTGCTTATTGACCTAACTCCAAATCATGTAAAACACATTCTAACAAAATTTTGATATATATTTTCAAGTGCTCCATTAATATTTTTAGTCAAACAACTGTGTTCATCTCCATAAGTAGAATTGCTTGTATTTTTATGCAAGAATAAACAAAAAGTCAACACATAAACAAATTAAATGGACATGTCCACACACATGTATAGATACTAATATAAGGGAAAAAGGGAAATGGGAACTGACTGTCCGGGCCACCAAGCTGAGTGACAGCATCAACAAATCTTTCATGGAGCTCCGAAGTCCACCGGAGTCGGGGCTTCGGATCCGTCGTGAGAACTACACATGGATCCCCAACCAAGTTGGTACCATCAAATGGATACTCCCTTCCACTCCCATCCAATGCCAAACTGTGTATGGGCATAGCAGAATACATTCTTCAATCTCCAGTTGATTTTTGTCTTGAAAAAGTTTTGAAGGGTGGGGTTGAGGACCCGAACACAGGAAATGGGTCGGGCCTTAAGGGGGTCCGGGATAGTTGGAGTGGTTTGTGAATGGCGGTGCGATGTATGTATTTGCAAGTGAAGAATAGTGTTGCCACTTACAAATATGTCCTTTTGTGAACTGTCATTGTGTGCTTTTTAACATTTTTTAAGATTTCGACTCCGTCTTTGTCACTCTACCTAGGTTCAGTCTACTATGGCTACTTTGTGATTTATATTTTCAAATTGGTCGAAGTTCTCTTCAATAAAAAAGATGTAAAGCAAATGAAAATTACATTTTCGACAAAAAAATATAAAAACTGATGGACTTTTTCATGTTTTTACATCCACTTGTGGGACCAACTTTACCTCCCCCAAAAAAGAAAAAAAAAAAGTTGTCACCCCATAAAAAGTTGATGTGGGTCCCACTTCTGCTGATCCAATGGCTATACAGAAATGGTGGACACTGGATCTTTTACGTTTGGAGCAAAATTTGGATTCAAATCCACTGGTATATAAATTAAGGGTGTGTTTGAACTATATTATTTTGAAAGAATGTATTTTGGAATAGTAAATTGATTGTAAATGTGTAGTCAAAAAGGAAGAAAAATTATTGATGCGATGGAAAATATTATTTTATTGAATAATGTGTGGTTGAAAATTAGTAAAATAATGAAAATGAAAAATTTTAATGTAGTTCAAACATGAGCTAAGATACAAAAGTATTTTTGTGGGTATTAATTTAGTCCATGTTTGATGTACATTAAAATGAAGAGAATACATTTTTTTGGTGATGTGATGGTGAATATGTGGTTGAAAAAGAAGGAAAAATTATTGATGTGATGGAAAATATTATTTTATTGAAAAATATGTAGTTAAAAATGAGTAGAAAAATAAAAATGAAAATTATAATGTAGCTCAAACAGTGGCTAATACCCAATTTGCACTATCATTGTAGATGACCTTAGTTAGCATATTTTATATTTAATGATTGCATATGTAAAAATACTTTGCTTGTCTGTTTCAAAATGGGGAGAAAAATATTTAATTGCATTTATTTATTATTATTATTTTTTTTCAAAAATATGATAGGCAGGTAAATCATTTTACACCCTTCGATAGACTTTTGGACGGAAACCATTATTAGGATGTTAATTAATGAAAGGTCGATGATAAAATTGCAACAGAAAAAATTGGAGCATAAGTACTACAATAAGCCCTTTTTCGATAACCATTAAAATGAAACTCTTTTTTCTTAAACTCATTTTCAACCATATATTCTCAAAAAAAAAAAATTTGCTCGTAAATTCAAAAAAAAAAAAATTTAAGCCATACATTCTCCAAAAAATCATTATTCCAAATTTTTTTTTTTCCAAAAAAACTCATTTTAATGCAATTAGTGAATTGTGTAATAAATAAAAATGCCGATACGCTCATAATTAGCCTTCAAAATACATAGTCATTGTTTAATCTTTATTATTTTCAAAATATATTTTTTCCCACTTCTTTTGAACCGTGTATTTTTCAATAAAATAATATTATACGCAAACTTAAAAAAATTTCTTGTTTTTCAAACACACATTCTCTGTCAATTTACTATTCTAATATGGACATTACTACATCAAGTTTTACACAATAGGTTACATAATGTCACATGTTACTCTATCATTTGTCGGTTTAAAACATAGTCAACTTTTTCATCCAATCTTTTTTCTCATCATTTTATGTAATCTCTTATGTACAATTTTTATGTATAAATAGCGTAATCCTTTCAAGATATACTCTCCAATAAAAATGGGCTAAAACAAGCTCATTATATGGTCCATTTTGTTTTCCTAGTCTGAAAAATTTACCACCTCACTTTTCAACTTTTATCACTTCTGTACCGGTGAGGAAATGAGAGAAAGACGTAAAAATTACTTTTCAAAGATTTCAAAAAAATTTGTCTTGTGGCTTACTTTTTGTAATACATTCCAACTAAAAGTACATATATATATTTTTTCATTTTATCGTTCTATACTATTTTAAAATTTTATATTATATTTAAACTATATAATTACGTTTTCTTATTTCTCAGAATAAAAATTCGAATTTTAGTTAAAAGAATATAATTATAGATATTGTTATAAAATTATTATATATAAATTTTTTCTATAATGCAATCCATAAATAATTAAAAAAATCAACATAAATTTGATAAAGCTAATTAAAAATTTTTATTTTTAAATTTTATAAAATTAGAGAAAATTGTAGTAAAGATCCCTAACCTTTTTTAATTTTTGCGGACTTTATCCTAACATTCATTTTGTACAATCGAATGTCCTATTAATTGACCAAAACAATTGATTTTGACCAAATTTAGTAGGGGCAACATAGTAAATTAGTTAATCTTGTATTATAGAAAACCAAACAAAATTAAAAAAAAAAAATAGCTGTCTCTTTCAATTCACAAACCCCCAACCCATCTAAGAAATGTAAAAATGACATTCATTTTCAGAGTTGGGTTCCGATTCAAGGACTGAGAAATGTCTAGAATGCGGTTGGTTCTCGATTTACGTTCTTAATTCATTTCTAAAATTGAATCGGAACCTCTAGCTCTGATTTGAAAGATTCCATTCCAGTTAAATGTCCACCCCTAGAAAATGTTATATGTTGCGGGACACAACAAGAAATAGAATGGATTTGAAAAAGAGTACATGGATAGAGATGGATTTATGTTTGGGAGGTATTGGTGAAAGAGATGTAATGAGTTTCTTTACTTTATAGATGTCGGTGTGTAATGATTTGATATTGCGATTTCACAATTCTGGTCGGAAATCTTAAATTGTATGAGTTAATTGGAAGTTGGTGTGTCTATTTAAATGACGAGTTTAGAGATTTTGGGCAACTTTAATAACACCTTAGTTGCTAGAACATCTTGGCGAACTTTAGTGGCGAGTTTTAAAAGGGAATTACTTTCATGATTTTCAACACTAGATAAAGGTGGGTCATTTTTTCATGGAAAACCATTCTCTATGGAATGGCTTGCTGCAATCAGGCTCATATGAGAGAACTAAATCTAAATTCAGGAGACGCCTTTGATGAAGTACAAGATCAAAGGCAAAATAGGCAACGTGAGGAAGCCATCAATGGCATTGCTTCTTGGTAGCCTTTTTATTTATTTATTTATTTTAACTGTGCTGTTTTGGGTTGGAAGTCCAAGTTGTGTCAACAATTGGTACCAACTACTATATCTCTACTCTCTCTTTTTAAGACTTTGAGGATTACTATTTATTTGTGATTTCTCCTCACATATCACTGTCATATATGGACAATAATAATAATAATAATAATAATAATGCAAGCCCACGACTTTGAACAAAAAAAAAAAGGACAGCTCTCCACGCTAATCTCTGCGCACCACGGAGACACGCCCGTGTCTCCGTGTGTCTCCGTCTCCGTGTCTCCACGGAGACACTGTCTCCGTATCTCGCTCATGTCTCCATGGTGACACGGATTAAAAGAAGACTTTGAGTACTATTCATTTGTGTATGTTCCCTTTTCCCATCTCTTCTCGATTTTCAGATATGTGTATATGCCTTACTCTTTAATGTTTCGAGTGCAGTGGCAGAGAG